>SNQJ01S0093299.1:47586-65756 GCA_010110895.2 Picea sitchensis
TGTGACCAAGATAATTACATTTGTAGCATACAATATTTTTTTCCATCAATGGGGAAAATGAATTATAACTTATGTTGACAAATCCATGATTATTTCCATATCTTATATTTACACCATTCATGTTTCTTGCATAGTTGTTCCTTTCATTGATTCTGCAATTAATTGTCTTATGTCCAAAAGTTTTGCAAGTATAACAATGACCAAGAAAGAAATTTTGATACCTCGGAGTAAGTGACCTTCTTTGTGATGTAGTCCATATGGGTTCATGATATACTCTTCTATAGTTTCCTTCATACTTATTGAAGCTTCTTTGATTCTTGAAGGTAGGAGGTCTTCTTGAATATTCATCTTTTTTGTAATCATTCCTTCTTTCTGGTATCCTGGTCCACTTCTCATCAACTATCGGTGTATCTCTTTCTTCAACCTTCTTGTTGGTATTTGCATCTTCTTTGTATATAGTTTCACCCATGCATCCAAGATGTGTTAAGTCTTTTGGAACTTGAGAGTTTCTTAAGCTCTTCCTCAATGAGACAACTTCTTGTTCAAGTTTCTCACAATCTTCTTTCTTCATCATTTGGACATTCCTTACTTCTCCTATTCTTCTTGCTTCTTTGAGTAGAGTTTTCAAGGAAATTGTTTCTTCTCTTAGTTTTTCAAAGTCGTCTAATTGTTTCTTCAATCTTACAATTGTCTTTTCACAACTACCCATTTCACTTCTTACTTTTCTATGTGTGTCTTTGAGCTTGCTATTTTCAATCTCAACACACTTCATTTTTTTAAATTCTCATCTTCTTGTTGAATCATTTCTGATTCATGATTTTCTTCTTCTTCATTGGAATTTTCTTCTTCAGTGTCATCTCTTTCAATCCTTGGATGAGGACATTCAAATTCAACATTTACTATTCCTTCACAATTAAAGCAAAAGAACCGACCTCTATTTGCTTCTTTGAAATCTGAGATGTTGTAATTTGCTTCAACTTCTTCTTCTTTTGTTGTTTCTTCCCTTGCATAAAGGTCTTGTATCTTGTCCCAAATATCTTTTGTCGATGCACATGATCCCACCTTGGATTTCACTGAATCTGTCAATCCATCCAGGATGGTATCTATTGTCAATTTTTTGTTCCTTTTTGCTTCCTTCTGAGATGCAGTCTTTGGTTTCTTCAAAGCATTATATCCTGAAGAAACTGAGAACTAGACATCTGCTCCAAGAGATTTCAAGTAAGTTTCCATTCTATTACTCCAGTATTCAAAATTGCTTCCATCAAATGGTGGAATCCCATTTGGAATGTTGTCTTCCATTTATGCTTAGGATCTTCCTTCTAGTGGTTAAACTATACTGAAGGTAACCTGCTCGGGTACCAATTGTTGATACTTAGAACACATCACCAAAATACTTCATCCTCCCTTGAAATATGGCCTTCTTTACTTCATATTTCCCCTTAAATTCGACTTGTGTGTCTTCAAAATGAATGTATAATGATATGTATTTATACCCTTTATGTCACTTCCTTTTAACATCAAGGATGACCTGACACTTTCTTATTTTGTAATTCTTTTCTTTAATTATCTTCAGGGTCGACCTGTACTTCCTTCTTCAATTCACTTTGTCATCTTCAAAAATTCATTTCTCCTCAACCATGAGGATCCATGTGACATGCCACCTACCACCAGGAACAACATGATGTATACTATCCATCCATGGGTGTTGTGTTTGCATGTGCATTTTCCTTCATGTCCAAATACCTTCATCAATCTTGCGATCCAAAACCAATGACTAGGGTTGACATCAATGACAAAAATGAATCTTCCAACATCATTCTCCTCCCACTTGAAAGTTGGCCTTGGGAAGTCTTGGACGTCACCTCTATAGCCCTAGATGTCACATGTCAATTGGGGTTTTCACCTTGGATGCACTCATGAGGCTATTGGCACGGTGGGCGAATTTTAGGCCTTTGGAGGCACGGTGTTTCATCTCCTTTTCCCAGCATCCCACACTTGAGGCCCAACATCACCCTAGAGGGGCATGGTGTCACCTTTGGAGGCCTATTTAGATGCAAATTGAATTTATTTTGGTAAAAAATGTATTTTTTGTAGTAAATTGGCCAAGTCTACCCTATTATTGACCTAAAAACTAATTAAGGTCACAATTTTGGTATAAATAAGAAAAAAGTGACATTCATTTGAAGAATAACTAAACACAAACAAGTTGTGGACTGAAATTTTTGCCCTCTTTAAGGGTTATTGGCTGAAATAACTAGTTCGCATCTCTTGGGGAGGCTTTATGGTGGTGTATCTTAGCATTTTTCATTGTGGAATGGTCTTCAACTAGGATTTGACTTGATTATTCTTGGTGAAGTAAGTAGAAAATATGCATTTTATTCATGTAATGAATGTTTGTGGTAAAATTTTCTTTTTTCATGTCAAAGATTATGAAATTGCTTGTTTAAACCCTAGGGGAGAAACATAAGTTCTTATAGTAAACTAACCCTACCTTGTTGTTGTCATAATAATTGTTATAGCCATTACATAGCAGCATATCCAAGCTTAGATGATCTCTTAAATCAGCCCAGAATTTCTATAAGGAAAGGTACAATCAACCAAGGCTAAAGGTGTGCATTTAATTGCCTCTTCAATGTACATTTTTGAAGGATTTATCACAATTGTCATTACTTAAAGCTTGTTGTTTTTACAACCCTTGTTTTGCATCCCTAACAAGCCTATTAACTAAGAAAACCAACCCATAAATTGCACAAGCCTAGGCGTTATCACCTCAAGGCTTTGAACTACTTCTTGTTGTTATTCTATGTGCATTTTTGAAGCTGTTGCTACTATTATAATTGTTGTTCCAGTCATTGTTTGCAGCCCTGATCAGCCTATATCAACAAGAGAACTACCCAGAAATTTGTACTAGGTAAGTTACTATCATTTGAAGCCAAAATTGTATGTGTTATTGCCTTAAAGAAGTACTTTTTTGAAGTGGTTTATGTTGGCACAGGGGCAGACCCAGGGTTCAATGCTACAACAGCGCACCAACAAAACCCTAACTATCGACCCTTTTGACAACACCTGTGAAGCAGATGAGGTCTCACCCAAGGTAGAGGTAGGGGTGGTTGCAGGACTCAAGTGTCTGCAACCTTAGTTGGGACACGAATCTTTGATTCCTTACTTAATATAGCACTCGGCACTGCTTGATCTTTATTATGTAATAAATAATCACTTCGCAGATACAACAGAGCTTCGCAGCATTCATAATGAACTAGATTGTTGATCACTTATCATCCACAGAGTATTTATATCTAACAAGTCAAGCACTTAGCATATACATGTGAATCAGACCTAACATTATACACATCATAAGCACTAAGAATAAGCATATATAGCAGATCTATATACTCATCTCAAATCACTTAGCAAATAATCACATCAATGCATCAAAACAAGGCACAAAGAAGACAACACAAGATTTACGTGGTTCACCCCCACCCTGGGGATACGTCCACCAACTCTTCTTCTTTATTATCATCGGCCAATTGGTTACAAGCACAGAGCCTTAGAAACTCTTACTTCTCATAGGACAGAAGATTTGCGCAGCTTGCTATATCCTTCTTCCTTTCCTTTCAGCACAAAACCTTCTATATCTTCACACAGGGACTTTCACTAAGCTATGAAAGTCTATACAGAATGCGTAAAAACTCTCGATCACATAGATCCCTTCTTGGCACTTAGCCTATATCACATAGGTACAATATTATTTTCTATTACTTATTTCTTACATTTTCCTATATTCTATTTATACATACAAAATGGGCCTAAGCATGGGTAGACCCACGGGTCGACATCCCTTTCCCATTACATATTCCCAAAACCCAAAAAGGGACCCAAAAGTGGGTCGAGATTCTGCAATCTCCACTTCATCTAGTGATCCATCTTCGACAAGCTGTCAAAGTCCTAAAAATGGTCAAATATGACCAAGTTCTCCCAAAACTTGGTCAAGGGCCAACAGGCCCCCAACACTCACCTGTGACTCGTCCCGAGTCACTTTGGTCTGAGCAATTCTGCCTCGAATGCCTTGATATTGGCTTAAGCTGCTTCGACCTACTGCAATGCTACAACCTCTTGCTCAGTGAACTCCTAGATGAGTGAGTCATTGATTGGCCCTTCTAAGCATTGTTCTATTGTGATGACGACATGTTCTAGCTTGACTCCTTGGCTTTCAACTTCGGTGAACAGTTAGCATGCCTTCTCTTGTACTGGTTGAATTCGTTGAGAGACTTCCATCACTTTGCTTTGGATCATGTGGATATGTTGTTGGGTCGTGCACTTCTCAAAAAACCTCTTCATTCTTTCAATTGGTGTTAAGGCCTTCAGCTGTGCATGTAGCGTATATACGTGTTGCTTTGCTTCCTGGAGATACGACTCCAATGCCTATAACTCTGGATTTTATGTAAGGTTTTCATATGTCTGAGTGCTCCTGGAGCTCAACTTATTTCACTCCAAGGTAAGGGCTTTCATTCTGCCAACTGCGCTGAGAGCAATTGCCTCCCTTAGGTCTCTGATTTCTTGAGGAGTCTCGGGCATGGTACGAAGTTCCAGATCTGTGATGCACTGTTGAAGTTGTTGGATTACTTCTTCGAGTTGCACCACCTGCTGTGGGATTCATTCCTCGGTTTTCACTTCTATGACTGTCACAGAGCGAAGTGTGTTGTGAACCCTTTCTCGTACTTCGAGTTTCTCTACAAGCAATTGTTCCTTGTTTTTCTATAGCACTGCTTTCTCTTCATCCCATTTTTCTTGTAGAGTGAGATTTTCCTTTTCTGCAACACGTATGTGGTCCTCAAGGTCCTTTTGTACTTGCACTAAAGCATGGGTGGCTTGTGTTGTCTCTTCTTGAACTCGTCGAAGGCAAGCCTCGACTGTATCAGCAATATGATGTAGTTGGGCTGGCTCATCACTTAATTATGGTGTTCCTGATGGCAAGGGTGCAGTGGAAACTGCATGGCTAGAATGTATTGCTTGTTGTACTCCTTGAATCTCATCCCTGATGCGACTGAACACTTCCTCATGCTTGGCTTCATGATTTTCTGCTATCTCTAGTGAATTATCGTTCAGTGCAACAACTATGAAGTCGAAGTCATTCAGAGTGAGAATAGTCTCAAACTTGGTTCTGGTTTCCTTATCTTTCTTCATGGACGAAGGCTTTGGTGGGGTAATCTTCCTTTTCTTGGAGGGATCCTCCTCCTCTCTAGGCAGTGTAACTTCGTCTTTATTTTGCTTGACTTATGTGCTACCTGGCTCTCCACCCTCACCTCCCTGCTCAGGTGATATCGAAGTGGTCTTCGCAGAAGTATTGTCGACATCTTGAACTTCTTCATCTTTCTTGGTCTTGCTTGGTCCAGGGGTATCATGCACACATTCTGGATTGTCTATATCAGAAATCTCTGCGGGGTCTACTGAGATGAGGAGGTCTGTCGACCACTCCTTGGTGATTTCTTCCAAGTCTTCTTCTGTTAACTTATAATAGGACTATAACTGTTGCTTGTGCTAGTCAGCGCACGTTGTGATGTATATAAATTGTCTATCTGCGTTGAACTTCATCAAGGGCCGAAACCTGAAGAGGGTGTTCGGAGTGATGCACGGTGTAGACTGGATTGTGATCTTCAATTGATTGTAGTGGGTGTGGAAGATGCATTGGATTTCCACTGCTTATTCATATCACTCGAGTACCACAAGGTACTAAACTTCGCAGCCAAAGGTTCAAAGGGCTTGATGTCCGGGAAGGTTGCACCTTCTGGCATCTCCCATGCGATGAAAGATGTCGATATGAGAAGCCAACTGAAGTGGAACTCATATCCTTGGTCTTGTGCTCCTCTACAATCAAGCTCTAACTGGTTCATGAGTTACTGCACCCAATTCATTTGTAGTCCTTCTGCGCACTTCCCGGTGAGGTCAACAATGAATCCAGTTACTTGGGTGGGTCGGTTCTTGTGAACTAGCTTGCCTGTGATCAATTGACATGCGAGGTGCACTGCGTCACTTTGGATAGAGGCTACCTTGTAACCTCGTGTACCCTTCTCTACATCTCCATAAGTCTCTTTAATTCGTTGGGATAATTCTCGGTCTGAGGTCTTTCCAGGGTAAAACTCCTGTGGGTCGAGGCCCTGCATGCTCATCCCTGTGATCTGATTGATCAAGGTTGGATCCACAGTGATGTGATGGTTCAACCATAAGTATCCTTCATGGCAGCAAGACAACAGCAATTTCACGCATGCGTTTACTTCCTGGTGTCAGCCGAAGTGCAGGATCTTCATCACATTAAGCAGTGTGGACTGCACGAGGTTCTGGGTCCATGGATATAGGATAATCTTTGAATTCTTGCCTTTGTTCCTAGTCAAGTACTTATGCGGGGCAAGCATTTTGTAATCTTTTCGGTCTCCAAGGTTGAAGTCCCTAAATGTTCAGTGCTATGATCTTATCCTGGTCGACACGAACTATGCGTACCCCTTTCGTAAGGTACGCAGTGATCAGGGAATATTCGAACTCTCGGGGTACACTGTCACGGTTGATGGCGCCACTCAGAGGGGGTAGATAGGCAAGTAGAATGCTCGAAATCAGCTTGGCATTGGCAAGGTCATCTCTATGCTTAGTACGTTTCTCATCGGCTGGCTGGGACGGATCGGAGCGAGCAGTGGATGGAGAGATTTCCAGTCCTCTCGTGGATGATGCCTATAATGTGGATAACCCTCTCTCCGACATGACTCTCTCAGTTCTTAGTTCAAGGAGAACTTCTATTATGGATTCTTCAGTAGCGGTAAGCTCGTCGGACATACATGCTCAGGATAAAATAATCGGGTTCACGATGGTTTTAGACACTGCACTAGAGTGAATAGCAAGAGCGCAATGAGAAGTGTATCCAATTGTAATCTTCGGGCTTCAAATTCTCAGTTGGAAAAAGTGTTTTTCGTTCATGGCGCGGCGAGATAAATAGGCAATCTTGGCAACGGTTATGATCCTCATTAACTCTTCTTCTGTCCGTTATGGCACGGTCCAACAGTCTGGTGGCGAACCATAAATGATTTTCCAGCCGTTCAAAGCAGCATTCGAACAGATATATTGGCTTCCAACGGCTATATTGCTTCTCCATAGTGAAGTGGCATATGTCGTTCTTATGATATCCCACTGAAGCTCCGATTTTGCAAAGTTTCTTTCTGCGAGGTACCCTATGGAACCTATTGTAACTTCTCAATCTTGACCTTCTTCTTACTTAGCTTCCTAGCCTTTTTCCCTGTGAGCTTCGTCTCGGTGGTTCTTTTCCCATTCTGATTCTTATTTTCCTTGGGCATAGGCACTTCACACTGCTGAGATCCTCTCCTAGGATTCAGGTGTATCACTTCTTCTTTATCTGGGGTAGAAATTTCAACCTTCTGTATGTCTTCCGATGTTCCTGTAGCTATGACATCTGGGCTTCCAGTGTCAGGTAGCTTTGATCTGTTCTCCTATTCTTCAATCAACTGTGCAATCTTTCGGGTCATGAAATATTTTAACTCTTGTCTCTTATGTTCTAAGACTTCTTCTTCTTCCTTCTTTCTAGCTTGATCTCTATCAATCCAAGATTTTCCTAGTAACATGGTAAACAGGCCATTGTCTTCAACGAATTTAATAATCTCAAAATCTTCCTTTGTCGAAGTTCCATTGAATGTCATAGGTATTTGAGTGAGCTTTCCACATAACATCATCAGTTTTCCTCTGAATAGTCCTATTCCTCCTAATGAAGAGATCATAGCAGGCTTCCCTATAGATTCCCAAGTTCTTTCTAGCATAATGTTCACTTATGTCTCTTCATCAAGGACAGAGTCAATGTCGAACTCTCCTATTCTTACTTCAATGCATTCTTTTTCTTTGAAAATCTCTGATAGTCTAACATATCGGTGGTCATTCAGGGTCTCTTTCATTTGTATCAATACCTTCTCTGATTCTTGTTGGGGTTCTGCCTCTTCTGGATCTGCCTTAGGGTTTTCCTGATTCAGATTCATTTCTTCCAACCTAGCGATCATTCTAGGGAAATCCAATACCTCATGGTCCATAGCTTTGTAACAAAGACAACTAGATCCTCTGATAGCGCATTCCTTAGCAAGATGTCCAAGTCTTCTTCTACTGTAACAGAGGGTCACTCCTATCTTTCTTTTAAACGATCTTAAACCTCTTTTGTACTGCGCACTAGGATCATGGTAGCTAATCTGCAAAAGATTCTTTCTAGGATCATGCATCCATTTGTTAGTCCAAACATTTTTTCTATGCATAGGTATAGCATATCTATCACTATTCTTATCAGATATACTCATATCAAGCCTTCTTTCATCTATCAGTGCCCTAGTTTTCAAACTAGGATAAACTCTATTAAACATACCTAGATCCATACCTTAGAAATAAAAAAATTCACTTATCTTACTTCTACAGAGCACAAAGCCTCCAAATCTAAAACTTTTAACTACTCTTACCTTTATTAGAGCATGGAGCTTACAGATCTTACCTCTTTTAGTCAAGGATTCCCACTTTTACCTTTCCCAGAGCACAAAGCGTTCAGATCTCATTCCTTTTCTTCAGATCCAACCTCTTTTCTTTCATATCGGGCCTATTTCTTTTAGATCAGTTAGAATACTGTGCACTAGGGCATAGATCATCGCACAAGACTTTCAGGTTAACCTTTTTACACAAAGATTCTTCTTCTTAGTTCCCAACAATCACAGTTTCAGGTCTCAACAACGGAACCATTTGTTGGCACAAGGGCAGACCCAGGGTTCAACGCTACAATAGTGCACCAACAAAACCCTAACTACTGGCCCTTTAGGCA
Organism: Picea sitchensis; assembly: GCA_010110895.2. Taxonomy (NCBI): domain Eukaryota; kingdom Viridiplantae; phylum Streptophyta; class Pinopsida; order Pinales; family Pinaceae; genus Picea; species Picea sitchensis. The sequence continues at coordinate 56,435 of SNQJ01S0093299.1, forward strand.
ACACCTGCAAAGCATATGAGGTCTCAACCGAGGTAGAGGTAGGTGTGGCTGCAGGACTCAAGTGTATGCAACCTTTGCTGGGACACGGATCTGTGATTCCTTACTTAATATAGCACTTGGCACTGTTGGATCTTTAATATGTAATCAATAATCACTTCAAAGATACAACAGAGCTTCGCAGCATTCACAATGAACTAGAATGTTGATCACTTATCATCCATAGAGTATTCAGATCTAACAATTCAAGCACTTAGAATATACATGTGAATCAGACCTAACATTCTACACATCATAAGCACTAAGCATAAGCATATATAGCAGATCTATCTACTCATCTCAAAGAACTTAGCAAATAATCACATCAATGCATCAGAACAATGCACAAAGTAGACAACACAGGATTTACATGGTTCACCCCCACCCTGGGGATACGTCCACCAACTCTTCTTCTTTATTATCGTCGACCAATCGGTTACAAGCATAGAGCCTTAGAAACTCTTACTTCGCAGAGGATAGAATATCTGTGCAGCTCGCTAGATCCTTCTTCCTTGCCTTTCATCACAAAGCCTTCTATATCTTCACACAGGGGCTTGCACTAAGCTCTGCAAGTCTATACAGAATGTGCAAAAACTCTCGATCACACAAATCCCTTATTAGCACTTAGCCTATATCACATAGGTACAATATTCTTTTCTATTACTTCTTTCTTACATTTTCCTATCTTCTATTTATACATACAAAATGGGCCTAAGTGTCGATAGACCCATGGGCCGACATCCCTTTCCCATTATATATTCCCAAAACCCAAAAAGGGACCCCAAAGTGGGCCGGGATCCTACAATCTTCTCTTCTTCTGGTGATCCATCTTCGATAGGCTGTCGAAGTCCCAAAAACGGTAAAATATGACCAAGTGCTCCCAAAACTTGGTCAAGGGCCAACATTTTACTATTGTCATCACTGTCAATTTGTTGTTGTTGTAAGTGTTTAGAAAAACCTTTGAAACACATTATTTTATTTTATTTGTATCTACTTAGAACTTACAAGTGGAAAAATTATTATCATTGTGAAGCTTTAATATCTCATTATATTTGTCTAAACAAGTTGCAATTTCTGGATAGATTACAGTTGCTACATATTTATCTTTTCCTTGTATAAGCTTGTCTAGCAGCAGATCCTTTATCATAAAGTCACTAGTTGTTCAAGCATTGATATCATTGATTATTGCTATATCATTTTTCGTTTCATTGGTAAAGGGTTGGTACCATTCACATTAACTTCCCTTGACCTTTTGAACTTAACCAAAGTGACTTCTTTCCTTTCAGTGACCTAGAGAGAGGAGTTGGTTTTTACCTTGTCTTTTTTCCTTCATCAACCAACTAGGTCCTGGGACGTCTCCATTGGAGTGAGTATTTTCCCTCCTAAATAGAAATAGTTATCTTGTTGGGATGACAGTGACAGGACTACCTCTGTGTTACGCCAATCAGGCAAGTACAGATTGCGCGATAACATTTTTGGCGCCGGTGTTGGGTAACACTGAGTCAATATTCCTCAATGAAACGTTTTTGGTAAGCCTTTCCCTCAAAGCCTTCACCTTACAAAGCTTACCTGGCAACTCCACTGAGGTTGATTCCCTCACTCCCTTTGATAATCCTTAAGAGGTTATATGGTAACTCCACTGACCTTTTCCAAGGTTCCACCTTACTCTCAACTTTGTGATATTTCCAAGATATGGGATCATGGCATCCTAGGAGAAGTGTATATGTCTATTGATTTTGAAAGTTTTCAAGGATACCCACATTATTTTGATATAAAATTGTTGAAAATTTGTCCAATATTTGAGGGCCTCCCAATTACTCACATTGTATAATTCTTGAAGTATATAAGTGAAATAGAATTTGAAGGGGAGGATGTCCTGCTAAAATTGTTGATAATTTCCTTTCCATCATTTGTACAAGAATGGATCAAGGGTCATTGCGAAGAAAAGGGTATATCATCTTTCGTAGATCTCGTCAATAGGTTTCTTGAGTTCGCAAAACCACAATGCCAGACTTATGAGAATTCCCTTCAAAATCCTGAAATAGGCCTAGAGGACGAAGGATTCACCACTGAGATTGTAGAAGATATTAGGGGTGCATACCATGCTCAATGCCAAGAACCCTTCAATACAAAAGAAGAGATTTATGAAGGAGGTTACCAATCCCATGAGGAATAGCAAGAATTTACTCATGATTCTACCGAATATAATGAGGACCTGATTGAAGAACCAGAGCCTAAAGATATCAAACGTGATGATGAAATGTTAATGTGTACTCCTCCATTTTATGAATTCATCCAATCCTTTGATGCTCCTGCACAAGAAGAAGTGAATACGGTAAGTTATTTCCCTTTCCAGGATTTTGATGGTGCTTTATTTTATGATTTGGAAGGTGAAGAAGTGTTAGAGGATCCCTTGGATGTATTAAATCTGTCATGTTATGATAAAAGTAATGACATAATTGATAATATTGATGAGTTCATACATGTTGGAAGACGTAAATGGGATTTGATTGGTTCTGATGAGGATCCCATTTATGATATGGAAGTACATCTTCAAATATTTTCTTTACAACAATCATCTGAGGTTACTAATAATTATGAAATTTGGAAACAGGATGATGATATAGTTATAGATATTTTCCAAACACCCAAGGATGACCTAGTGCTATGTCCTCATGATGATTTTCGATCATACCTTGAGGATTTTGATGAACATTCCTTTGAGCACTTGGATTTATTCTATGAAGAATATTATCAACCACCATTGTGCTTAGATCTTGATGAGGGTGAAAACGTCGCTTTCCTTAAGCAGGATACTTGTGACAAGGTTTTCCAACGCCCTTTGATTACCTTGCCTCATTATATCACTAATGATGCAGTTGGGAAACATGTCCCTTATCCCAATTTTTCTCTAGGGAAGATCCTTCTTTTAGAATTCAAGGGTAGGTTGAATACATTAAGAAGAATTTTATTATCTGTCTTTCACCTTTCCCTTGAGAAATTGTCAATCGTCCTCTAGATTCTTGGTAGTCCCTTCTCAGACTTTGGGGATTGATGATGTCCAAGATAGTCAACCTTCACACTCTTTGAGCCAACCTCTTGAGTCTTATAAATTTCATGATCCTTTTATGATATGGATTGAGAACCTTTCTAGAAGTGTGACTTGGCATAATTTTTTCCCTCCCTCCCTCCTCCATGAGCTAGACCTTACGATTTCCTATGATATATGCATGCTCTAACTCATGTTATTTTTGTGTTTAACTTGTCATTGTTTTGGTTTATGATGAATCACAGAGGCAGGTATTATGAGGCATTGATAGGATGGTTTCATTGGTTATATGACTATACCTAACATTCAACCAACAGGTAAGTATAGGTAGGTAGGCATTTTCATCCATTGTACATACCATTGCATGTCATTCTAGCATAGTTGTAGTTGCATTTTCATATTTTATTTCCTTCATTTGTATATATGTATGCTCATGATCATATGTTAGAATATTAATTGTTTTATTTCAACATCATATATGGACAAGGGGTGATATCACCACCCTAGATTTTACTAATATATTTTGTTGATATTTAGCAAGAACAGGTCATACTAGAGATGTTGAGGTTCTCATGCGCTCTACGGTGAGAACATGTCCCCAAGTTGGAGCCCGATGTTATTCCCTAGCCTAGGGATAACTAAGGAGATCATGTATCGAGACCCACAGATTCCATACATGGAGTGTCGAGATTCAGATGACCTGAGCATAGCGCCAGAGGGCCCCTCTTTTCTTCAAGTACAATTTACATATCACCAACAGGAACGTCCATCACATTGTCCTAGTCCTGAAGTAGTAGTGGGTCTTGCTCCATGAGGTAATGAGTCCATGTATCAGGGTATGTATCACTTTGATTTTTGAAGCACTTGAACATGTTGTATTTGAATTCTTCTTCATTTCATGATGTTTTCTTGGAAATTATGCTATTTTCCTTGTTCAAACCTAGGAGGGTGACACTGTGCCCTAGTAAGTTGGTTTCCCTTTAGGATGGGTTGCTACTAAATGGATCTTTCAAGAGTCATCATATGTTCCCTCCATAATTACAACTTTCCATCTGTATTCCTTCCATCTCCCCTTTCTTTTTGGGAATTGGATTTGGATACAATAGGAAGCATTGTACCTTACCTCATCGGAAGAAGGGGCTAAAGCCCCAAAGGGTAAAATTAGCTGACAAGAGTTAAAATCCAATTTTGAAACCTTCAAGATGTTTCACCCAGGGATACCCGAGAAAGCAGTGAAAAAATTCTCAGTAAGAAAAGGGGACCCGAAAGATAACATAAACACTCAACGTATTAGTTGATGGATAGGAGGTCTCATCATGAGTCGACCTATTATGACCATGGAAATGTAGCGGTACGACATTACCACCTATCTAGTCACCAAGATAGGGTAGTGGCTCTTGGTGGCATAGCCACGAGAAAGGGGGTATCATTACGAGCCATCCTTCTCATTTCCATGAAATGTTTGTGGATAACACTGTCACCTATTTTCATCAAGCCATCATGGTGGCCCTCAACTATTCTCTTGTAGCACAAGAGAAAAATATCAAAAGAAATAAAGCTAAGAATAAATGGAAATGAATGGACTAGGAAAAAATTTCATCCATGACAAGGTGCATCTCACCCTCCACAAAGGCGTCCACAAGTAAGACTCTACATTTCCATGTTATCACATGCACCCCATGCCCAAATATGTACCCCATGCCACCTCATACACTTGCATGACTTGGACTAGACTCCACCTGGGAAACACCCCTAAGACCCTCTTCAAACCTAACTTGTCAAATTGCATAACGTATTTGAGCATTTGTTGGGGTTAAGGGGGGTTTGATGCACATGTTTGGGTAATCTAATTATTGGATGTGATTTATATGTTATGATCCTTGTGACTTATGAACCCCTGGAGGGCGTACTTGTTGTCTCTGTAGGACCTTTCCCAGTGGACAAGTACAGATGAGGGAATGATTAGCTCGAACCTTCATGAGGGCTCAAATACCATAGATGGACACTAAAATCCTAGCCAGGGAGTAAGAAGAGACTAATGGCTTTCACTAGAAGAAGTAAGGGTGTTTCCTCTGGAAGCATTTTGCAAGACCTAGACCTAGGGTTTCATGCTCCTCCAACCTGAAATTTGGCCATGGGAAACCTTGGACATCACCTCTACAACCCTAGGTGTCACATGTCAGTTGGGTTTGTCGCCTTGGAGGAATTCATGACGGTATTGGCACATGTGGGAGAATTTTAGGCCTTTGGAGGCCCATCATTTCATCTCCTTTTCCCAGTGTCCCACACTTGAGGGCCAACATCACCCTAGACGGGCATTACGTCACCTTTGGAGGCCTATTTAGATGCAAATTGAATTTATTTTGGTAAAAAATGTAATTTTTGTAGAAAACTCGCGAGGTCGACCTTATTGTTGACCTAAAAACTATTTAAGGTCGCAATTTTGGTATAAATAAGACAAAAGTGACATTCATTTGAAGAATAACTAAACACACACAGGTTGTGGACTGAAATTTTCGCCGCTTTAAGGGTTATTGGCTAAAATAACTAATGTGCATCTCTTTGGGAGGCTTTATGGTGGTGTATCTTGGCATTTTTCATGGTGGAATGGTCTTCAACTAGGGTTTGACTTGATTATTCTTGGTGAAGTAAGTAGAAAATCTAAATTTTATTCATGTAATGAATGTTTGTGGTAAAATTTGTTTGTTTCATGTCAAAGATTATGAAATTGCTTGTTTAAACCCTAGGGGAGAAACATAAGTGCATATTTTTCCCTATAACTTTTCTACTAGCTTGAATAGTCAATTATACATTGTTTTGGAAGTGATTACTAGAGCCCTAAAGTGATATCTCTCTAGTAACTTTACTGTAATCACCAATTATTTTTCAAAATCCTAAGGAAGGAAGGTACACTGGGGCATAGAAGTGCCTATTATCTACCAAAACCTCTCTTAAGACTTGGATTCTTGAGGCCTTGAAGTGCATGTTATCCCCCATTTTAGGGATACCTAAGGAGATTATGTCTCGAGGCCCATAGGTCCTAGACATGGAGTACCGAGAGCCAAAGAAACTTGAGCATGGCCCTGGAGGGCCCATCTTTGCTTTTCTTCAGCACCTCCACCTTGTCAGCAGCAACAACAGCAACGTCCATCACCTCGACCTAGTCCTGTAGCAGAGATGGATCTTGCTCCGTGAGGTAATGAGTCTGGGTATCATGGTATGTGTCACTCTGATCCTCAAAACCTTTGAATATGTGCATTTAGTTATTTTTGTTTCTAATGGGTGCTTGGATCTTATACTTATCCACTTGACCATGTATGGGGGGAATGACAAGATGCCCTAGTAATCTTGTACCCATAGGTTTTGAGTTTCCACTGGGGAAATTCATGAAAATTCATCATTCACTCCTATCATACTTACCACTTTCCATATTACCTCCCACTCATCCACCCCATTACAGTGGTTCGGGCATTGGGTTGGCCAATTATTTAAGGGTTGCACCTTACCTTGTGGGAAGAAGGGGATAAATGCCTAGAGGGTAAAAGCAGCTAGAAAAAGATAAAAGTCTAAAAATAAAACCTCAAGATTCTCCTCACATGCATCCCCGAGAAAGCAGTAAAGAGCTTCTCAGCAAGAAATAGATGGACCCATAAAAATAATAAAAATCAAGACCTAGTAAGAGGATAGGGGGTCTCATCAAGAGCCATCCTATTAGGTCCATGGGCATCTAGAAGTATGACACTACTAGCAGTTGGTTACCACACCAGGGTAGTGGCTCTTTGTGGCATAGCCAAGAGAAAGGGGGTCTCATTTGTTGGAGTTACTTCACACACACCTAGGATTTATTTTTCCTAAGGTTTTTCCTTTTTTATTAGTCATAATTAGTCATTATCCAGACTCCTATATTTTACGAGAGAATATTCCACCTAGAGAATATTCTCTTTCAGTTGACACTTCAGTTTGACTAGTTGAGTTGAGTTTAGATGCTGCATTAGTTTTGTCACCATGCAACATTGGGATCATCACCATTTTAATGCGCACTTGCCTTGGTTTCATCACCATATTGGCGCATTACCCTTGATTCCTTGATCTACTCCTCACTACACTCTGTTTCATTCAGTTAACTGAAGACTGATTGACTAGTTAACTTAGCTAGGTGGCAGTTCACTCTCGTAACTGCCTGAGAGACTAGACTAGGTGGCAGTTTACTCCCGTAACTGTTGGTGTGTGTCCATATCACTCTAGACCACCACTATGGCTCATTAGTTACTCATGTATCCTATATCTATTGTAAATTATTCACTCTTTGAGTGTGGAAAACGGTTAATGAGAATTTTTTCATTCTTTCTCTCCTTCTTCTTTCTCAAATTATCTCTGAAAATGTGTGTATTATTGTTTAGCTAGATCTATTATATGCAGGTTCAACACATTTACATGGTATCAGATCCGACGGACTGCTAAGCAAAAACTACACCAAAATTGTTTGCAGGTACAAAAGATTGAAGAACGTAGAAAGATGGAATCTATGTTTTACTCACCAACAATACTTCTCATGCCTCGTAACTATTTGGAATGGAAGCCAAAAATTCTACTTCAACTTAGATGCAGAGGCTTGTACCAAATAGCTATGGAAATGGAAGTGGACCCTGATTCCGCCGATGAGAAAAATGACTTTCTCAATAGACAATATATGGCCATAGGATTTATCTGCTTGTCTATTTCTCTAGAAATTCTCCACCAAGTATGTGATGTCACACAAGACTTTACTCCAAATGAATTATGGACCAAATTGGAGGTTCTATTTGGGAATAAAGAATATTTTGAAGATTGCATGTAGGGGATTGGAAACATAGAGCCAGAAGAGAAACCGTCAGAAGATCAAGCCTCTTATTATGAAGAGTCTTCTACAAAAGTATTTGCAGAAATTTGTATTCCATTAATTGAAGATGATGTCTACTCCATTTCAGATTTATTTTCTAAATTTCATGTGGAATATATATGGCATGCATCTCAGGGGTCACATGCAGACACTTTTCCATGCTCAATGCATGCATCTCAGGAGACAAAAAGGGAGTCGTGCATATCAAACTCAATTTTGATATTTTCTTAGCAACATTTGTAGAAACAAATTGGACATTTGAATTCATCTCGGGAAAATATCCAATTTCAAAAAACAAAATCATCTGAAACGGAGTCTGGAAAGTGAAGTTATGATCATTTTAAAATCAACAAAATTTCTACGTTTTTCCGGAAATGGCCGCACGGTTTTTAAAATTTCATCCAAACTTTATTTGGATATTATTCATTACAAGAAGAGAAAGTGGATATGTGTGGACATCTCAATGATGCATCTACTTCATCAGATCTGTGCAGACATCTACATCTTCAACAAAATCTTCAACGAGCACAAACTTGAATAGTTGCGAGGTCTTCTTGGAGTGAAGGGCATAGCTTCTTAGCAACTATTTTTTGTTCCTTCTCAATTTTTTTTACATACATTGTACCTTGAGGGGGGAGATTTCCCATGAGTTTTTCCCTCTTTCGTTGTTTATTTTAGTGTATCTTTTGTATTTGGGTACCTAACATGGCCTCGTTGTCGGGACCCATTCTTTATTTTCACCATAGTGATGTTCAGGGGGGTGTTGGAGTTACTTCACACACACCTGGGATTTATTTTTCCTAAGGTTTTTCCTTGTTTATTAGTCATAATTAGTCAGTATCTAGACTCCTATATTGTAGGAAAGAATATTCCACCTGGAGAATATTCTCTTTCAGTTGACACCTCACTTTGACTAGTTGAGTTGAGTGTAGATGCTGCATTAGTTTTGTCACCATGCAACATTGGGATCATCACCATGCTAATGTGAACTTGCCTTGGTTTCATCACCATATTGGCACATTACCCTTGATTCCTAGATCTACTCCTCACTACACTTTGTTTCAATCAGTAAACTGAAGACTGGTTGACTAGTTAACTTAGTTAGGTGGCAGTTCACTCTCGTAACTGCCTAAGAGACTAGACTAGGTGGTAGTTTACTCCCGTAACTACTGGTGTGTGTCCAGATCACTCTAGACCACCACTATGGCTCATTATTTACTCATGTATCCTATATCTATTGTAAATTATTCACTCTTTGAGTGTGGAAAATGGTTAATGAGAATTCTTTCATTCTTTCTCTCCTTCTTCTTTCTCAAATTCTCTCTGCAAATGTGTGTATTATTGTTTAGCTAGATCTA
>SNQJ01S0093299.1:65766-79803 GCA_010110895.2 Picea sitchensis
GTCAAATTGCATAACGTATTTGAGCATTTGTTGGGGTTAAGGGGGGTTTGATGCACATGTTTGGGTAATTTAATTATTGGATGTGATTTATATGTTATGATCCTTGTGACTTATGAACCCCTGGAGGGCGTACTTGTTGTCTCTGTAGGACCTTTCCCGGTGGACAAGTACAGATGAGGGAATGATTAGCTCAAACCTTCATGAGGGCTCAAATCCCACAGATGGACACTAAAAGCCCAGCCAGGGGGTAAGAAGAGACTAATGGCTTGCACTAGAAGAAGTAAGGGTGTTTCCTCCGGAGGCACTGTGCAAGACCTAGACCTAGGGTTTCATGCTGCTCCCACCTAAAATTTGGCCATGGGAAACCTTGGACATCACCTCTACAACCCTAGGTGTCACATGTCAGTTGGGTTTGTCACCTTGGAGGAATTCATGACTCTATTGGGACATGTGGGAGAATTTTAGGCCTTTGGAGGCCCATCATTTCATCTCCTTTTCCCAGCGTCCCACACTTGAGGGCCAACATCACCCTCGAGGGGCAGCACGTCACCTTTGGAGGCCTATTTAGATGCAAATTGAATTTATTTTGGTAAAAAATGTAATTTTTGTAGAAAACTTGCGAGGTCGACCTTATTGTTGACCTAAAAACTATTTAAGGTCGCAATTTTGGTATAAATAAGACAAATGTGACATTCATTTGAAGAATAACTAAACACACACAAGTTGTGGACTGAAATTTTCTCCGCTTTAAGGGTTATTGGCTAAAATAACTAATGCGCATCTCTTTGGGAGGCTTTATGGTGGTGTATCTTGGCATTTTTCATGGTGGAATGGTCTTCAACTAGGGTTTGACTTGATTATTCTTAGTGAAGTAAGTAGAAAATTTGAATTTTATTCATGTAATGAATGTTTGTGGTAAAATGTGTTTGTTTCATGTCAAAGATTATGAAATTGCTTGTTTAAACCCTAGGGGAGAAACATAAGTGCGTATTTTTCACTATAACTTTTCTACTAGCTTGAATAGTCAATTATACATTGTTTTGGAAGTGATTACTAGAGCCCTAAAGTGCTATCTCTCTAGTAACTTTACTATAATCACTAATTATTTTTCAAAATCCTAAGGAAGGAAGGTACATTGGGGCATAGAAGTGCCTATTCTCTACAAAAGCCTCTCTTAAGACTTGGATTCTTGAGGCCTTGAAGTGCATGTTATCCCCCATTTTAGGGATAACTAATGAGATTATGTCTCGAGGCCCATAGGTCCTAGACATGGAGTACCGAGAGCCAAAACAACTTGAGCATGGCCCTAGAGGGCCCATCTTTTCTTTTCTTTAGCGCCTCCAACTTGTCAGCAGCAGCAACAGCAGCATCCATCACCTCGACCTAGTCCTGTAGCAGAGATGGATCTTGCTCCATGAGGTAATGAGTCTGGGTATCATGGTATGTGTCACTCTGATCCTCAAAACCTTTGAATATGTTCATTTAGTTCTTTTTATTTCTAACGGGTGCTTGGATCTTATACTTATCCACTTGACCATGTCTGGGGGGAATGACAGGATGCCCTAGTAATCTTGTACCCATAGGTTTTGAGTTTCCACTGGGGAATTCATGAAAATTCATCGTTCACTCCCAACATACTTACCACTTTCCATGTTACCTCCCACTCATCCACCCCATTACACTGGTTCGGGAATTGGGTTGGCCAATTATTTAAGGGTTGCACCTTACCTTGTGGGAAGAAGGGGATAAATTCCTAGACGGTAAAAGCAGCTGGCAAAAGATAAAAGCCTAAAAATAAAACCTCGAGATGCTCCTCACAGGGATCCTTGAGAAAGCAGTAAAGAGCTTCTCAGCAAGAAATAGATGGACTCATAAAAATAATAAAAAACAAGACCTAGTAAGAGGATAGGGGGTCTCATCAAGAGCCATCCTATTAGGTCCATGGGCATATAGCAGTATGACACTACTAGCAGTTGGTTACCACACCAGGGTAGTGGCTCTTTGTGGCATAACCAAGAGAAAGGGGGTCTCATCTGTTGGAGTTACTTCACACACACCTAGGATTTATTTTTCCCAAGGTTTTTCCTTTTTTATTAGTCATAATTAGTCATTATCCAGACTCCTATATTTTACAAGAGAATATTCCACCTAGAGAATATTCTCTTTCAATTGACACTTCAGTTTGACTAGTTGAGTTGAGTTTAGATGCTGCATTAGTTTTGTCACCATGCAACATTGGGATCATCACCATTCTAATGCGCACTTGCCTTGGTTTCATCACCATATTGGTGAATTACCCTTGATTCCTTGATCTACTCCTCACTACACTCTGTTTCATTCAGTTAACTGAAGACTGATTGACTAGTTAACTTAGCTAGGTGGCAGTTCACTCCCGTAACTGCCTGAGAGACTAGACTAGGTGGCAGTTTACTCCCGTAACTGTTGGTGTGTGTCCATATCACTATATACCACCACTATGGCTCATTAGTTACTCATGTATCCTATATCTATTGTAAATTATTCACTCTTTGAGTGTGGAAAACGGTTAATTAGAATTTTTTCATTCTTTCTCTCCTTCTTTCTCAAATTATCTCTGAAAATGTGTGTATTATTGTTTAGCTAGATATATTCTATGTAGGTTCAACACATTTACATGGTATCAGATCCGACGGACTACTAAGCAAAAACTACACCAAAAATTTTTGTAGGTACAAAAGATTGAAGAACGTAGAAAGATGGAATCTATGTTTTACTCACCAACAATACTTCTCATGCCTCATAACTATTTGGAATGGAAGCCAAAAATTCTACTTCAGCTTAGATGTAGAGGCTTGTACCAAATAGATATGGAAATGGAAGTGGAGCCTGATTCCGCCGATGAGAAAAATGACTTTCTCAATAGACAAGATATGGCCATAGGATTTATCTGCTTGTCTATTTCTCCAGAAATTCTCCACCAAGTATGTGATGTCACACAAGACTTTACTCCAAATGAATTATGGACCAGATTGGAGGTTCTATTTGGGAATAAAGAATATTTTGAAGATTGCATGTAGGGGATTGGAAACATAGAGCCAGAAGAGAAACCGTCAGAAGATCAAGCCTCTTATTATGAAGAGTCTTCTACAAAAGTATTTGCAGAAAATTGTATTCCATTAATTGAAGATGATGTCTACTCCATTTCACATTTATTTTCTGAATTTCATGTGGAATATATATGGCATGCATCTCAGGGGTCACATGCAGACACTTTTCCATGCTCAATGCATGCATCTCATGAGACAAAAAGGGAGTCGCGCATATCAGACTCAATTCTGATATTTTCTTAGCAACATTTGTAGAAACAAATTGGATATTTGAATTCCTGTCGGGAAAATATCCAATTTCAAAAAACAAAATCGTCTGAAATGGAGTCCAGAAAGTGAAGTTATGATCATTTTAAAATCAACAAAATTTCTACGTTTTTCCGTAAATGGCCGCACGGTTTTTAAAATTTCATCCAAACTTTATTTGGATATTATTCATTACAAGAAGAGAAAGTGGATATGTGTGGACATCTCAATGATGCATCTACTTCATCAGATCCGTGAAGACATCTACATCTGCAACAAAATCTTCAACGAGCACAAACTTGAATAGTTGCGAGGTCTTCTTGGAGTGAAGGGCATGGCTGCTTAGCAACTATTTTTTGTTCCTTCTCAATTTTTTTTTACATACATTGTACCTTGAGGGGGGAGATTTCCCATGATTTTTTCCCTCTTTCATCGTTTATTTTAGTGTATCTTTTGTATTTGGGTACCTAACATGGCCTCGTTGTCGGGACCCATTCTTTATTTTCACCATAGTGATGTTCAGGGGGGTGTTGGAGTTACTTCGAACACACCTGGGATTTATTTTTCCTAAGGTTTTTCCTTGTTTATTTGTCATAATTAGTCAGTATCTAGACTCCTATATTTTAGGAAAGAATATTCCACCTGGAGAATACTCTCTTTCAGTTGACACCTCACTTTGACTAGTTGAGTTGAGTGTAGATGTTGCATTAGTTTTGTCACCATGCAACATTGGGATCATCACCATGCTAATGTGAACTTGCCTTGGTTTCATAACCATATTGGCGCATTACCCTTGATTCATTGATCTACTCCTCACTACACTTTGTTTCAATCAGTAAACTGAAGACTGGTTGACTAGTTAACTTAGTTAGGTGGCAGTTCACTCCCGTAATTGCCTAAGAGACTATACTAGGTGGTATTTTACTCCCATAACTACTGGTGTGTGTCCATATCACTCTAGACCACCACTATGGCTCATTATTTACTCATGTATCCTATATCTATTGTAAATTATTCACTCTTTGAGTGTGGAAAACGGTTAATGAGAATTCTTTCATTCTTTCTCTCCTTCTTCTTTCTCAAATTCTCTCTGCAAATGTGTGTATTATTGTTTAGCTAGATCTATTTTGTGCAGGTTCAACACATTTACATCATCACGAGATAGCCTTCTCATTTCCATGAAATTTATTTTGGGTAACATTGTCACCACTAGTCACCACGCTAGGGCAGTGTCCCCTGATTAACTTCTTGAAAGAAAAAGCAATAAAGAATAAATAATAAAAGGCATGAATGGGCTTGGAAACATTTGCATCCAAGACAGGTGCAGCTCACCTTCTACAAAGGCACCCACAGGTAATCCATCAAGTTCCCTGCTATCACTACACCCCTTGTCAGGACATCCCTTATCCACCTCATCCACTAACATGACTTGGATTTGTTTTCTCCCGGAAACATCCCACATCCAGTGAACATTATCCCAATAGGATGTCCTGTCACTTCTTCCAAACTTGGCTTGCAGATTTGTGTAATGTCTTTGAGCGCTTAACTAAGTAAAAGGGGTTTTATGCACATGTTTAATAAAATTGATGATTATATGTGATTGACATTTCTATGATACCTGTGAATTATGAGCCCATGGAGGGCGTATTTGTTGATGTGCAGGATCATACCCAATGGACAGATACACATGGGGAGATGATTAGTTCGGACCTCCATGGGGCTAGAATCCCATCAAATGGATGTTGAGACCCCAGCAGGGGGTTGAGACAGATCAGAGGGTTTGCAGTGGAGAATAGTAGAACGTTCCACTAGAGGCAGCTTGGCAGAGCCTTACCCAGGGGGGTTGTGCCCACTCCATTGGGACGTTGGCCTTGGAAGGCTCATGACGTCACCCATGACCTCTTATGATGTCATCCAGCGATATGGGAGTTTGGGAGGTAGTTGTGGCATGATTGGCATGTGTGGAAGCTTCCAGAGGCCCAAGGAGGGCTAACGTTTTACTCCAAGAGGCCCACATTTCCCTAGAAAGGGATAATGTCACCCTAAAAGGGCATGACGTCTTTACTTTTTCTTGATTAGGGTTTTAAATTATGACATTTACTGTAAAACGGTATTATTATGTATTTTGGCCATGTCGGCCTTTTGGTGACCTAAAATTTAATTAAGGTCATTGGTATGGTATAAATTGAGGGTTTTTACTCTCTTATTTAGAAGATCTTTCACTCACCACTTGGTGAGGTCTGAAATTTGCACCCTTCTTAGGGATTGTGGCTGAAATTGTTGCGCACCTTTTGAAGGAAGGCTTATCTTAGGCATTTTTGGCATTTTTACTGTTGGAAAGCTTACAACTAGGGTTTTTCTTGATGATACTTGGTGAATGTAAGTGAATTTCTGCAATTCTTCCCTTACTTCAATGGTTATAGTATTTTACTTGCATTTTGTTAATGAAATTTCTGAATTAAACCCTAGGGAATAAGCACATGTTGGTGTCCTTATTTCATGTCCCCGTTAGATTATGCTAAGAAGCTATTTTATTTGTTGAAGATAAATGTTAGGGCCTTTCCATTGCAACACTCTATCATTCACTCTTCAGGCTAGCCATTTTTACTTTATCTTTTGAGATAAAGAAGGAGGAAGACGCACCAAGGCCCACGTTTACTACACCTTGGTGATTTTTCCTCCCCTAGGTTTGATAGGTTGAATCCTTTCCTTATCAATACTTCAACCATCATATCTCTCTTGTCTTTAGCCCTACCTATGCTCTTCAATCCTAGCCATTTTTATCTTGTCATTGAGCTAAAGAAGGAGGAAAATGCACTAAGGCCTAGGGTTTATACACCTTAGTGAGTTGTTTTTCCCTAGGGTTTGAATGTTGAAGCCTTGGCTCAACAACACTTCACCATAAAACACTCTTGTCTTTAGCCCTCCATTATCATTTGGATTCTTCAACATTTGTCGCTATCTTTGACTCCATTTTCCCTATGAATGCATTGATCTAAGACCTTTGTGCTTGAGTGCCTTGATCACAAACCCCAAACAACCAATACCTTTGAACAATTGCTAACATCTTCTAACCCTATCCTAGATTAACTTACTATCCCTAATGTTGTTGTTATCCATTTGAGGTATATTTATACTTTGCAACATTTAAATCCTTTATTTGAGAAAATTGAAATAGTGGCCTAACCGTTGCTTCTAATGAATGTTGGTATTTGACATTGATGATAAATTGTTATTGCTCATTGTGAAGCTTCTTTAGCATTTATTGTGAAGTGATATATTGTAATCATTGATATTGTACATCAACGATTTACTTCATCAATATTATCTATCAATTTATTTATATCAGAAAGTCCTTGATTACATGAAGTACTAACCAAGCAAGTGATCTTGCACATATATAGTTTTCTTGTTGCTTTGTCTTGGACAGGTACACTTTTGGTTATCATTTGTACTTTCAGTTATCTTTATCTTTATTGGTTAATTAGCCGAACTTCCTGATCGGTGGTGACTTGTGAGGGGGGAAGCCTCTACTTAGCCATAATCTTTTTCCTTCTCAAAACCCCAGGTCACCAGGGACTTCTCCCCTGGGCCTACCACCCTAAACAGAAAGAGTTATCCTATTGAGGTGAGAGTGGTAGGATAGTCTCAGTTTCGCCAGTTTTCCTTTCTTCCATCCATCCTTTACTCCAACTACAAACTGTGCGATAAAATTTTGGCATCGTTGTCGGGGAATACTGAGTCAATTCTCCTCAAGACGACACTTTTCGGTAAGCCTTTCCTCAAGAGTCCTTATTTTAGAAAGCTTACCGGGCGACTCCACTAAGGGTGATTCCCTTATTTCTTTGATAATTTCAAGAAAATTATCTAGCAACTCCACTGATGACGAAGCCAACCATGACTTCTCAATGGGACCCAGGAAATTTCAAACCCCTAAACATGAGTAAAATAGCGGGATACCCTTGACAAATGCCCCTGAATTACGAAAAGTGGCTCCCTAGATTCATTAGCAATGATAGGGAAAGAGTTGACTATCACATGAGTGATTTTTGGGATTTCTTTCAACTCCATCCTATCAGTGACGATGCTGAATATTTGGTGATGAAAATTTTTTTTGCCACTCTTCATGGGAATGTTATAAAGTGTTATGATGATCTCCCTGTAGCTAGCATCACATCTATGGACCAATTAGAAGAAATATTTCTCAAAAATTGTGGTATGAAATTGGAAGATATCCAAATGTTACTAAAAAAACACAAGTATGCAAAACAAACTGAAAATGAGACTGTCTGGGACTTCCAGGATAGATTTCAGAGATTGTTGTATCAGATTCCTAGATACCATTTTCCTGAAGACAAGTACCTCGTGTATCTCTTTACCAATGCACTCTTGGTGAATTTAGGGTTTCTCTTAAGTAAAAGGAGGCCAAAAACACTCTACAAAGCTTGTAACATGGTCATGCAAATTGAGGAAAATAATTGTTTTTCCAAAGGAGAACACATCTTCTCCCTAGGGACCAAGATCAATGATCTTGAAGATACCTCAGACACTCTCGGTTTGGAAAGATTAGTTTCCCTTGAAACATTTACTGTTGATTTCCAAGAAGAAGGGGAACAAGTTATTGACCAACAAAATGCTAAGGGGAAAGCTCTTTATGAGGTTTTCCAAGAGCAAGGTATCGTTGAAAAAACAATTGAGGAGTTGGAACCCGAACAAGATGATGAAGTGTCAATATGCCCTCCTCCTGACGAAGCCATCCACAAACCTTTCCTCCATGCACAACAACAAGATGATGAGGTTAGTTGCTTTCATTTTCATAATTTTGGTGATACATTGTTCCATGATTCAGAGAGTGAAGGAGAAATGGAATCTCCAAACGAGGTAGATATTCCTTGTTGTACATTTGAAGATGCAGAGGCAATTTATGAGGATGAAACAATGATGCATGTTGAAAACACCCAAGTCCTCTAAGTTCCTGCAAAAAAAGAAACAAACACAGTAATTTACCCTCCTCTCCAAAAATTTGATAATTTTTTACTTTATGATTTGGGAAATGAGGAGGAGATGGATGAGCCTTTGAATGTTTTGAATCCTCCATGTTATGATAATGATACTGACATAGTTAATATTGATGAGTTCATACATGTTGGAAGATGTAAATGGGATGTAGTTGGTTATGATATGGACCCCATTTACAACATTGAGAATCATTTCCTAGTGTTGCCTTCACATTTATCACAATAGGATACTTTTGATTTTGACCAGTGGCAACGAGGAGATGACATTTTTGCCCATACTTTCCAAACACCCAAGGATGACCTAGTGCCATGTTTTCCTGAAGATTTTTAGTATTACCTTGAGGTTTTTTATGAGTACTCCTCTAAGCACTTGGATTCATCCCATGAAGAATATTATTGACCACTGTTGTGCTCAGGTCTTGATAGGAGTAAGGACATTGTTTGCCTGGAGAAGGATCCTTGTGACAACTTTCCCCAGCCACCTCCAATTACTTTACTTTGTTGTGTCTCTAGAGGTGTAGTTGGGAAATTTGTCTTTTGTATTGACTGTCATCTAGGGAAAACCCTAGAGTCCAAGGTTTGGTTGAATACTTCAAGATTTAGCCTGTCATCTCATCTTTTCAACTTTCCCTTAAGATTTTGCTAGTCATCTACTAGATCCTTGTCAATCCCTTCTAGGGCTTCAGATTATGAGAACGTCCTAGGTAGCCCTTGCAGACATTTTGAGTCAGTTTTCTAAACCTTTGACTTTTCACAATCCCTTCCTGAAGTGGATTGATCACTTTCCTCAGAGAATGACTTGGCATGATTTTATCCCTCCCAACTGCCTCCATGAGTTAGACTTTATGATTCCCGACGATACGATGCATATTCTAACCCATGTTATTTTTGTGCTTAACTTATCACTGTTTTGGTTTATGATGAAGCACAAAGGTAGGTATTGTGGGACATTGTTGGATTGGTTTCACTAGTCGCTTGACTACACCTAACATTCAACCAACAAGTAAGTACTAGTAAGTAGGCATTTGCATTCATTGTATATACCATTTGCATTTCATGCTAGAATGGTTTGCTTTCACATTTGTACATATGCTTGCTTTTGGTTTTATATATATGAGTTGGGGGTGATATCACCACCCCCAATGATTACTAATACTTTATGTTGAGATCAAGCAGGTTATATGTTATGCCATAGATGATGAGGTTCTCATGCGCTCTATTGTGAGCACAAGTCCCTGAGTTGGAGCCAGATGGTATCCACCATTTTAGGGATAACTAAGGAGATTGTGTCTCGAGGCCCACAGGTCCTAGACATGGAGTACCGAGAGCCAGATTGACTTGAGAATGGACCTGGAGGGCCCATATTTTCTTTTCTTCAGTGCCTCCACCTTGTCAGAAGCAATAGCATCCATCACCTCAACCTGGTCCTATAGCAGAGATGGATCTTGCTCCATGAGGTAATGGGTCCGAGTATCATGGTATGTGTCACTATGATCCTTAAAACCTTTGAATATGTGCATTTAGTTCTTTTTTTTTCTAACGGGTGCTTTGATATTATACTTATCCACTTTACCATGTCTGGGGGGAATGACAGGATGCCATAGTAAGCTTGTGCCCATAGGTTTTGAGTTTCCACTAGGGGGATTCATGAAAAGTCATTGTTCGCTCCCATCATACTTACCACTTTCCATCTTACCTCCTACTCGTCCACCCCATTACAATGGTCTGGGTATTGGGTTGGCCAATTATTTAAGGGTTTCACCTTACCTTGTGGGAAGAAGGGGATAAAATCTCAGAGGGTAAAATCAGTTGGAAAAAGATAAAATCCTAAAAAAAAAAACCTCAAGATGTTTCGCCCAGGGGTCCTCGAGAAAGAAATAAAGGGATTCTCCGCAAGAAACAGAGGGACCCATAAAAATAATAAAAAACAAGACCTAGTTAGAGGATAGGGGGTCTCATCACGAGCCAGAGTATTAGGTCCATGGGCATCTAGTGGTATGACACTACTAGCAGTTGGTTACCATGTTAGGGTAGTGGCTCTTGGTGGCATAGCCAAGAGAAAGGGGGTCTCATCACTGTTATTGCGCAGTTTGTAATTAGGATAAAGATAGATGTAAAGAAACAAACTGGCGTAACTGAACCAATCCCACCCAATGTCGCCTCGATAGGAAGGTTCTTTCTGTTTAGGGAGGTAAGGCCCGGGGGAGATGTCCCCGGTGACCTGGGGTTTTGAGAAGGCGAAGGATTGAAGGCTAAAATATAAATTTCCCCTCACAATTCACCACCGAGAAGATAATCTGACTAACCAGCCAATAAAGAGAAGTATAACCAAAAAGAGATGTACCTACCTGAGACAAAGCAACAAGATATATATATATATATATATATATATATATGCAAGATTACTCGCTTGGTTAGTACTTCATATAATCAATGACTATCTAATATATAAGAAATTGAGAAATAAATATTGACGAAGTCAATGTTTATATAATAGCAACGATGTAAAATATCACTTCTTCAATAAATGCTAAAGGAACGTGGCATTCAATGTAACAATTAACACTTCATTTAGATAATGCCTTAAACAGCCATTCAATTTCTCACAAGTAAAACGATAGTTACACAATGATGTTAATAGCAAAGAAGATGACAGCGGAAATTAGTTAGTAGGGTTAGTCTTAGGCTAGGGTTAGAATAGTTAGGGTTTGTTCAAAGTATTAGAAGTTGTTTTGATCAAAGTGCTCACACGCTAGGCCTTAGATCAGTGCGTTCCTAGGGTAAATGGAGTCAAAAGGAGGACACAAGTTGAAGGATCAAAATATAATAGTAGGACTAAGGACGGGAGGGTTAAACCTTAAGGTGTTGCTATGGCAAGGCCTCAGGGATGAAACCTTAGGGGAGGGAGACTCACTTTGGTGTAGGGGAACTACGCCTCAGTGCTCTCTCCTCCTTCCTTAGCTCAATGGAAAAAATGGCTAGCTCAAAAGATTGCATAAGACTAAGACAAGAAGGTTTGCAAGCAACGTGTTTCTAAGGAAAGGCTTTACTAAGCAAACCCTAGGGAAAATTGACTCACCAAGGTGTAGGGGAACTAGGCCTTGATGCATTTTCTCCTTCTTAGCTTCAATAAGGTAAAACGGCTAGCATAGGAGAAGATAGATTTGAGTGTTTCTATGGAAAGGCTCAATCCTCTTCAACAAGGGCTAGAAACAATAGAGTGTTGCTAAGGCAAAGCTCTATCTCACGTCAGCAAATAAAATGCCTAAAACTTTAGTAGGGATATGAGACAAGAACCTACAATGTGTGCTTGTCACCTAGGGTTTATTTAGCAAATTATAACAAGAAATGCAAGAAAACAATACTACAACCATTCAATTAAGAATTTTTGTAGAAATTCACTAGTTGTAGCAAACATTAGTTGCAAACCCTAGTTGTAACACCTTCCACCAAGAGAAATGCCAAAAAGGCCAATAGAATTCCAAAAAATGCCTTCCTTCAACAAGTGCGCCTCACAATTTCAGCCAAGAACTCCAAGTGTAGTGAAAATTTCAGACTTCACTAATGAGTGAGTGAAAGATGATGAAAAATTGAAGGTAAAAACCCTCAATTTATACAGTACAATGACCTAATTTTACTTTTAGGTCATAAAAAGGTTGACAAGGCCAAAATACTAAAATCATATGGTTTTACATTAAATGCTTAAAATTAAACCTTAATCAAGCAATAGAGAGACATCATGCCCCTTTTAGGGTGACGTTAGCCCCTTCTAGGGAAAATGCAGCATCCTGGAGCAAAACGTTAGCCCTCCTTGGGCTTCTCCAACCTGCCATACGTGCCAAAACTGCCCTAGCTGTCTCCCAAAATGTCCATGTTGCTAGGTGATGTCATGGTCATGAAGGGTGACGTCCTAGGCCTTCCAAGGCCAACGTTCCACTAAAAAGGGGCACAACCTCCCTAGGTCAAGCTCTGTCGAGGTGCCTCTGCAAGACGTCCTCCTTCTCTCCTGTGCAAACCCCTATGTCTTTTCTTTGCCCCCTATTGGGGTCTCAACATCCATCTAGTGGGATCTTCAACCCCATGGAGGTCCAAATTGATCATCTCCCCATGTGTACCTGTCCAACATGGTACCTATCCATCGGGCATGATCCTGCACATCAACAGCTACGCCCTCCATGGGATCATAAGTCGCAGGGATCATAGCAATTTCAATCACATCTCATCATCAATATTATTAAACATGTGCATAAAACCCCTATTACCCCAGTTTAAACACTCAAAGACATTATACAAGCCTTCAATACAAGTTTGGGGAAAGTGACAGGGTGTCCTATTGGGCTAGTGTCCACTGGAAAAGGAAAGTTCCTGGAAAAGACTTCATCTAAACCATGTAAGTGGGGTGATGTGGATAAGGGATGTCCTAACAATGGGTGCAGTGAGAGCAAGGGAGTGAAACGTTTTACCTATGGGTGCCTTTGTAGAAGGTGAGCTGCACCTGTCCTGGATGCAATTTTTCCAAGCCCATTCATGCATTTTATTCTTATTGCTTTTTCTTCAAGAAGGTAATCAGGGGACATTGCCCTGGTATGGTGACCAGTGGTGGCAGTGTTACCCATAAGTACTTTCATAGAAATGAGAAGGTTGGCTCGTGATGAGACCCCCTTTCTCTTGGCCATGCAATGAAGAGTCACTACCTGTTGGCACAGAGGAAGACCCAGGGTTCAATGCTCAAGAGCGCACCAACAAAGCCCTAACTACCAGCCCTTTCGGCAACACCTGCGAAGCAGATGAAGTCTCACCTGAGGTAGAGGCAGGGGTGGTTGCAAGACTCAGGTGCCTGCAACCTTAGTTGGGACACGGATCTGTGATTATCTTTCCTACAATGCACTTAGCATCAATTATTCCTTAATATATGTTCATTAATCAACTTCGCAGAAGGCACAGAGAATCGCAGTGAATACTTATACTAAGTACTTATCCATAGAAACATAGGTTATTTTCAACAGATCAAGCATTGAGCATCTCATATATCAGATCTAATGTTCATTCATTCTTCAACAGCAAAAAGCATACTAGATCTACTTAACCACATCAAGCACTTAGCCAAGAAAGAGATAAATACATAAGAGCGAAGCACAAAACACCATACACATAGTTACCGTGGTTCACCCCCACCCTGGGGCTACGTCCACAAAGTCTTCTTTATATTATCTTGGTCAAGTAGTTACAGCACAGAGCTTTAATGACCCTTACTTCACACAGGACAAAATATTTGTGTAGCTCGCTAGATCCTTCTTCCTTGCTCTTCAGCACAAGACTATAACAACCTGCACTTAGCTCTCCTATCTCATGCATAGAGCACTCTAAGATACATCCAATCACACAGATGTAAATACTAGCACTAAGCTGCCATTCATACATCACACAAATGTACTATATTACTATCTCTCCTATCTTACTATCTATATTGCCTATTTATAGATTACAAAATGGGCCTAAACTGTTGGATTACTGAGAGGGGGGGTGAATCAATAATAACGTAATTATAATCCTTTTTCTTAAAATGTTATATCAATGTAGAATTATTATCAGTAATAAATGAGCAATCACACACATACACAGTACACCAGTGTTTTACGTGGAAACCCTGTTGGCAAATGTTTACCAAGTAGCGTATGCTTGTCATT
>SNQJ01S0093301.1:0-16048 GCA_010110895.2 Picea sitchensis
AGTGTCCATACCCTGCATGCACCTCCTTGCATTGAGCATAGGTATGTTCCACTGTTGGAATTAGTTGCTTACTCGCAACACTCGTTTCCACCTCTGTATCATAAAATTCATTTGACTGTGAAAAAACAAAAAAATATGGGCGAGAAAAGAGTATTATGTTATGTTGGCAGTAGTCATGTTTCCCTTTAACATATAATTTTTTTTTGAGGCCACTTGTCATCAAAATTTTGGGTTTAGCATGACCTTAGGAAGCTGAGCTCGTTATTAAGAGTTTACTCCCTCGACTGGTTACTCTTCCAGTCCCGGTAGAGAGTTTTATTGGTGCCTCATGCATCACAAAATTTTATAATTGAGTCTATGTTGCCAGAGTCATCCATATGTCTCATTCTCTTGTTCAAAGGATGTCTATCAACATGTGTCAGTCATTTCTTAGAACTCTTGACTTTTCATGTGGACCATACCCTCAATGTGTCTCAGAGTTACATGAAGATGTAGTCCTACCATGCACCCTGGTCCTACTTTTATTTTGGGTACGTAACCTTGAGCCCATCAGTCGACATCTCCTCTTTGGTTGTTGACTGGGGGGTTTCCCTTGTGTTCGACAACAATAAATCTATTCACACATTGAGATTCATGCAATGTCTTGGATTCCATTATCCTTATTGGTGGTTTCCTGGCCTTTCTCATCATTTTTCCTCATTGGCTACTATTCAATGGGTCTTTTTTGGTTACTTATCTCTTGCTACCATTTTTGTGTTGAACCAAGTTCATATATACTATGGTTTCCAACAAAACTCTCTAAAACTATTGACCCTCATGGGAAACCAAAAGGAAACACAACACATAGAATGCAATGCGCAGTCTCACCTGAGATAGTTCATATGGGTGGATGCAATGCTTAGGTGCTTGCAACCTGGGAATGAGCGGGGATATGGGATTACACTCTGTGATCTTAATTTATTTACTCTAACATTCATCTATACTACACATTATTTCATTCTTATTCATGCATGTGGACACAATCAAATCTAGCTAACCCATTCATGCATTCATCTACTATCTAACCATTTACAGTAAAGAAATGAACAATAATCAATCCAAGGAACACATGATCTACCATGGTTCACCCCCTCCTGGGATACATCCACAAAGATTTGGCTTCTTTTCTATTTAGTTATGGTTTCTCCAAAATTATAGCGTTGCGTGCCTTACAATCCTCGGTCATTTGGGTCAAGATCTACAATGAGGCAGACTAGATCACACCAGGATCCTCATCCTTTGATCTAACCGTCAAGATATACCTTATTTTCTCTCTCCATCTCAACAACTTACAAAACAATCTCGGATTTTACAGTCATTCTTACATTCTAGAATTACAATCACACTGAACCCCTATCCAACTCTCCGACCCCGACCTAGACCTCCTAGGTACCTATTTATACTTATTTTTGGCTTATCAACCATTACATCCTCTTACCAAAACCCTAATCCTAGCATGGTTAGGTCTTCTTGCATGCATGCCTCACATGCTTTCCTCCTCTACATACACGTTTACCTTGCACATGCTGCTTTTCATGCCAGTTGTCTTTTCCTTCTTTGCGCTTTATTCTCCAAGATTATTCTTTTCCCAAAAAATGGGCATGTGCTCAATAAGCCCCCAACACTGACATGTGGCTCATCCCAAACCACCTAGGCATTGTGTTCTCCCTTGATAGTCTCTACTAGACTGTGGAACTTGTCAACAAGTTCCCTTCCTCGTATTTGTACCTGCATGGTATTTTCTGTGAGCACTTATAGATTCTGCATTGTGATTTCCTCCTGGACCATGGGTATGCATTTTTCCTGTGTCCGCACCATGTTCTTCTTCTCTTCCTCCAATTGTGTGATGAGTGGTGCAACTTTCTCTTGAAGAGGTTCCATATGTGTTTGTCTCTCCCACTTTTACATCTGCGCTGCTATCAGTTCTGCTTGCAACTTCTTCATGTCTTGTGTCCCCTTGAGGCGCTCAATGATACTCGTCGTTCTCTACCTCTTCTTGAGGTCTTGGATAACTGTGCTTATTTTTCCTTCTTCCTGGTCCCACTATTGGACCTGTTCATTTTCCTCCAACATTGTCCACAACTGTGTTGTTCTGTCAAATAGTTTTGCTGCTGTGTTAGCTTGTTTCTCCAACTCTTCTAGTTGGAGTGAAGCTTCTGCTTTCCTATGCTCCCTGACCTCAGGTGGAGTCATCAGAGTCAATTTTTCCTTGAATTCCTCAATCTGTTGCCTATAGTGGTCGATGGTTTGGGAAATCATATTAAGTTTCTCCTCTGTACCTGAACTCTCGGTCTGCGCACTGTCCAGAAGGTGGCTATAAAATGTTGTCACCCCCTGTTTGATTTTATCTGCACTCTCTTTATCTCCTCTGGTCTCGAGCTTCACTTGTTCGATTACCAATTCCAAGGCTTCCTTGCCATATTTTTTTTCCTGTAGTTCTACAACATTTGTTCTCATGCGTGACTGCACCTCTTGCGTGACGCTCACTTGGAGTCTGTGCAATGCCTTCGTAGGTATTCTGGCTAATACCATGTCGACCTGCGCCAACTCTTTTAGTGATGTCTGTGCCGCAGTTTCATCCATGTGTAGCATGCCATTTGTTATTCTAAATATTGGACTCGCCTGGGAAATTTTGTGAACTGAGTATTCCTTCTGTGGCGTAGTCCTTGTTTCTGTGGATGCTTCTCCCTTGAGGAAGGATTCCGTTCCCCTTTCAGACCACTGTACGGTTATGGTTTGATCGAGGACCAGCTTTATTCCATCCAGGTTGTCTTGTATCTACCCTCTTTGGTGCTCGACTTCTTCGAATTATTTTGTTGCGAGGTCTTGCACCTTCTCTGCTATGAGGTCAACATCACCCTCTGTGATCATATACTCCGATAGTTGTTTATACACTTTTTCCTACCTGCTGGCTCCTCCTTTCTATAAAATTGGCCTCCTAGGTGGCCCTGTTCCATGTGGAGTAGATGCTGAGGGGGTTCCCTGCATTATCATAGGCCCCACTCCTTGTTCCTTTTGTTGTGGGGCAGTGTTCTTCTGTGCTTCCTGTGTATTTTTCTTCGACGCACTTCCCTTCGTTTGCTGCGTTGGATTTTGTGTGGGTTTCCTCGGCTTTGTCGACTTATTAGGAGAAGCAGTGTCTACTTTTGTGCTCTTTGACACTTCTTGGGTTAGGACTAGGACCCTCCAGTCATCATGCTAGTCCCACATGGCCATTTTGATACCGTCCTCATTGACGTAGTATCTTAATTGTACCCACTCCTTCTATGGGTGCCTGCACGCTTAGATCCACATATTATGCCTTGTTGAATGGAAATTGGCTATGTCGCTATACTGCATGACCACATCCAGGGTAATTATCCAAGTGTTGGCTATGAGTTTTTGTATTTTTTCAAAATACCTGGAAAAGGTACCTGTGTTTGTGATTCTGTGCTTGGGGTCTGAGTTTCTCCCCAATGACGTGTACCATGCTGCATGACACTGAACTATCTGGTCATAGAAATAATAATATGGGGGCTCCCTCCACCACATAAACATAATTAGCATGAGTAGCCATGAGTAGTGGAACTCTTTGCTGAAGTCCTACGTGTCTTTGCAATCCTCAAGGAATAAATTTAGTGGAGAGGGGGCTCAACTGAGCGACGTGCCATTTTCACACTGCGTTGCAGTGACGATGACCCCGACAAGGACTTCCTCCTTGCGACACTTCCTCAACATTTTACAAGCCATGTGTTTGGTGGCCATCCATGTCACGACATCGCTGATCCTTTTAATAATAATCTTGTGTCAGCCCCTCTCTATCCCATATGTCCTCTTCATTTCTTCAACTAGATTCTTCTATTTTGTTTTTTCATCTAGGTATTGTGCGAGGTTCTCACCCATTAACGACAGTCCCGTGATCATTTCTATCATCTCTACTTCTATTGAGATGGTCTATTCCATCCATAGGAATCCTCCATGGAAGACCACTATCAACTTCTTGATGCAGTTGTTCACCTCTTTCCCCCTTCCAAAGTGGGGAATCTCCATCAGGTTTAGGATCCCTATGTTTTCTAGGCCTACTACTCATGGCTTTGGTTATAGAATGGGATCTCCAAAGGGCCCTATCCCTATGCTATATAAGTAAACCTGCTACGCAAATTCAGAGAATTTTCTTGCGTTGACCACATCATGGTCCGAGTATTTTAGCTTCTACATGCAACCTAGCAATGTTGGCGTGGTTTTCACTCATTCCAGACTGCGCGGGAGTACAATTGCTACATCAAGCTTCCAACGCAGAGATCACGCCATAGGATGTTTTCCCTTCCGTTTCGGTTGTTGGCTTGAGGTCCCCGCCTCCATTAGTCTTCTTTCTACATCAGGGTCTGGCTGAACAGTGACATATTCTACCAAACCCTCCTTTTTTTGCGCGATTTCTGCTTTGGTGGTTTTAGGTACTGCCGTCTCCGTCTGTGCAGTAGCTTGACCATTTTCCTACTAGGACTCCTCAGTCGTTGCAGTTTCTTGTCGGTTTCCTATGCTATGCGCGGGATGTCCCTGTGCGCTAATGGTTGGGTTGACTTCCATGTTCGACATGGTTGAACCCTACCTTTATTCAACCACTAGCATAGGATCTATGGGTTCTTCAAAGGGTGAAGGAATTGTGTCGATGTTGACGAATTCCTCGAGCTGTCTAGTTTCCCGCCCAACTTCTACTCCCTCCTGTGGTGTTTAGCTACTTTAGGTTTTCCTTCCTGCTTGGCTTGACGTACCCATATTTGGTGGTGCCATCGTGGGTAATGGTTAGTTTCTGTCGACTAAGCCTTCACTGGTTCGCTCTGGATTATTTGTGAACTTGCTTCTGCTCCACGTGCTCTATTTCTCTACAACTTCATGATTTCACAATGAGTCTTATGTTGCCCGCGTTTCCCCTTTATATAAGAAAGTCATGAAACTTCTCAGAGAAGCTTCCCCAAATTTGATTAATGTAATGGTGCTTTATGCATAATTTTTCATTTAATTCCATAATTGTTGCGAGTTGGCGCATTTTTCCATAATCACCAGTTTTCAAATTTCTTCTTTTTCTGACCGTTGGTCCTTTTTCCAGTGTGTTGAGCTTTCCAAGTGTGTGGTGTTTATTTTGTTGTAATATTTCCTTAGCACGTGGTATGTCGTGTAGATTTTACATGCAAACATTTTCTTTTCGTCGCATTGATTCCATTTTTGTTGCACGCAGTCTTCTGATGTCTGGTGCGGGAAATTCTGCACACAATTTTTTTTTTCTTCTCTATCTTAACTTCTACTAGAATAGACTATGTACATGTTCTCTTACTACACGATAAATTTTTAAGTACTAGGAATTCAACTGTCCCTATAGAGTTTCATTTGACTCCCATTGATCATTCCTTTTATTTCTGTTCCTTGCAAATCTTTCAGTTGTACAGATCCTCCATCTGTGACAATATTTACTTCATATGTCCCTAGCCAATGCATTCTGAATTTCCCTGGATGATGAAGAAATTTACTTTCATACACCAAGACTAGGTCTCCCTCCTTGAAACTCTTCCTCTTTATATGTCTGTCATGCCAAGCTTTATCTCTTGCTTTCTGTACTTCTTGGTGAAATCCTACTAGAATCCTATCTTCTTCCATTTCCATCAACTGATTTAGCCTTTATTTTACTACGCCTCATTCTGTCATGTTGGTAATTGCTACTACACACAGACTAGGTACCATAAATTCTAATGAAACCACTGCTTATTGTCCATACATCAACCTGAATGGTGTCTTTACTATCAACTTTTTTCATGTAGTCCTGTATGCCCATAATACTGCTGGTATCTTCAAGTCCCAATCATCCCTGTTAACATTGCAGATCTTTGTCAAGGCATTCTCTAGAATCTGATTAAAGGATTCCACTGTTCCATTTTCTTGAGGGTAATATGGTGTAATCTTCTGATGGTAGACTTCAAATTCCTCATTCATAGCCTTGACAATATTGTTGATAAAGTGAGTACCTTGGTTACTCATCAAAATCCTTAGGCATCCAAATCTAGTGATCACTTTCTCAAACAACAAATGTGCAGCTGTCTCTACGCTGCAATATTTTACTGGTGTTGCTTCTTCCCATATTTTTAGGTATTATGTCGCAGTAATGATATACCTTGCTCCTAACCTTTTCGTCAGTGGGTTAATGGTCCCACAAAGTATATTTCCCATTTTTCAAATACTTGCAAGGTTACTTGTGGTCTTAGGGGCATCTCATCCCTTCTATTAGGTTTACAGACCCTTTGACATACATCATATTGCTGGAAATATTCCTTAACATCTCTATGAATGGTTGACCACCATAGTCCTGTGTCCAATACCTTCTGCGCAGTAGCTTTTCCTGCATAATTTCTTCCAGTTATTCCCTCATGGGCCTCCACTAAAATCCTAGGCCTTTCATGCTCTAATACACATCTTCTCAAAATGTTGTTTTCACCCATTTTGCATAAGTGTCCTGCAATCAATTGATAGTCTACAGCTTTGAAAACCAAATTTTTCTTCTACATGGTGTTAAACTCTTGCGACACAACTCCTGTACTCAAGTATTCAACAATATCGACAAAGTATTAATCAACTATTTGGACTAAAAATAACTATGCATCAGGGAAGTTGTCCTGTAAATTTGTAGGTTCCTCTCCATTGTTGATTCTTGACAGGTGATCAGGTCCTGCATTCAAAATCCTTGGTTTGACTATCCTTATCCCTCCTTGTTTCTTTCCTGCACTACCATAGGGCTTATCCATTCCGATTCTTCTACTGGTTCTATGATACTAGCTTCCAACATTCCATAAATTTCTGCTTTCACTTTCTGCTTATATATTGGATTCAATCTATATGGTTGTTGTCTAACAGATATAGCCTCAGGTTTGAGAGGTATCTTCATCTCTCCTAGCTCTCCTGCGGTGCCTTTCATCTCTGTAAAGGTCGTTGAGAACATGGCATTGTACTTGCACAGTAACTTTGTTATTCATTCTACTATTTGCTCATCCCAGTAGTCGCCAATGCTGGCCATTTTGGGATTCTTAGCTGTCCCAATGTTGAATTTATTCACCTTGATCGACACAACAAATACTTCTGATTCTAGATATGGGAATTCCACATATCTTTCTCCTTCGATTTGCGTAATTTGGATATTGCGCGGGTCATATTCATCTGGTGCTTCTTCCTGCACATGATAGCATGAAAATAGTTCTTTCACTATCTGTTTATTCTGTTGTTGATACTCTGTTATAGGTTCAATCTCTGGTTCCTTAATAAATATCACCCCTCTGATTTGTTTGAGTGATGGATCAACGTTGGGTTCCTTATGATCAAATGAGAAAGTGACTATAAAATTCTGTTGTAATGTTGTCCATTCTACAGTGCCTCTGCGTAGTTCCTGGTCTACATACTAGTTTGTTGGAATTCCTTCCAATGTGTGAATGAAGTGATGAAACCATTGCTATGGTGGTGTCATTCTCCATAGTGTTCTTCACTTCTCCAAGTGTTCTACTGGTGTCCCCTGTCCATCATATCTCTGCATCTCATTGCTTCCTTGTTCTGTGTTGAATCTAATGTGCAGTAATCACTTACATTGGTACCAGTCCTTAACTGTGTATTTGTGCGCAACCCACCATCTTGCAGGTGTTTCCTTGAGTGCTATGTCTAGGGCTAATAGACTCTGATTTTATAACACCTCATATTCGTATCTTGTTAGGAATTCTTCTAAGTCATTAATTCCATGGAAATTGGGAGGTTCTCTGATTTCTATACCCATCCATATTTCTGTGCGGTCTATTCTTGCACACCTTCTTGTGGATACTTCATGTAATCTCTACTGCCAATTTTCCAAGCATGTATCCGAGTTTGAAGCACATGATGTGATACTTCTCCAACTGAGTACCCCATCAACATTTGGGTTTACATAATCTTCTCTATGTGCGGTGGTTCTGTACAAATGGTTTATCTCTTCTAAATCTAGACAAGTTGGTTCTACAAACCTTTCTCCTTCTGAAGGATCTAATGGCACAATGAATCTGTAGTCTCCTGATTTGAATTCCATCTTCCTTGTCTTCAAGTTGATTATGGCCTAGTTGTCAAACACCCAATCCAATCTAAGCAATGTTAGATAAGGTGTTGTACCATCCACTATTTCTATCACTTCAAAATCGGCTTTAGTGCACACTCCATCCAGATCTACTGTCACACCCTTTATCCTTCTAATTGGAAGAACTCTGTGTTGATTTTCTAGTTTCAGTTGGACATGTGAGTAGCCTAGTATGGGATCTCCCATGCAATTCCATGTCTTCTTGGGTAACACATTTAAATCAGAGCCTAAATCCAGTATGATGTCCCCTATATTGAAATCTCCAATGTTAGCATTTAGTCTGAATTCTCTGCTTGTCCTCCTTCTTGTATGCAAGTGATTGGTCGTTTTCTTCTCTAGCTTTCCCCCTACTTGTTGAATAAGCCTATGTCTACTGTAAAGTTTGAATACTTTTGAGACAAGCTTGGTATGGTCCGAAAGGAACTCCCTCGAAAGGGGGAGTGATTTTGATGATAATATGGTATCTTGACCAATAGTGGGTAGCTCAGTTAGGATTTTATATCGCAGAGGACTAATCATCCCTGGACAGATACCAAAGGTCTAGTAAGGATGGTCTGTCAGAGTACCTGTGCATGTATATGTCAGCTGTGGTCAGTAGTGGTAGCTCTGTTATGATTTTTATAATTCTATGAAATCTTATGATTCCTGGGAAGATCCCGAAGGTCTAGTAAGGATGGTCTGTCAGAGTACCATGTGGTAGCTCCATTAGGATTTTTTACCCTAGGGAATCTTATGATTCTTGGGAAAATCCCTAGGGACTGTCAGAGTACCAAAAAATGTTGTTGTTACACATGCCTCATTATCTTGCCATATGTTGATAATGTTGTTATCTTAGCCTCGTGTTGATGATGTTGTTATCTCAACCTCATGCTGATTATGTTGATGATGTTGTTATATCAAACTTGTGTTGATGATGTTGTTGTCTCAACTTTGTGTTGTTGATGTTGCTCCAACCTTGTGATGTTAATGTTGTTGTACCAACCTCATGCTGTTGATGTTGGTGTACCAACCTCGTGTTGGTGATATTATTATTCTAGATTCATGCTATTGATGATGATAATTCAGCTTCATTCTGAAGATGATGATGATGATGCCAGTTCAGAATCATGCTAAAGATAATGATGATGATGCCAGTTCAGATTCATGCTGAAGATGATGATGATGTTGCTACTTCAACTTCATGTTGAAGATGTTGATGATGATGTATCAGTATTTTACTGATTGATGATGTTGTATTAGTGTTATAATAATTCATGTTGATGCAAAGAATGATGATGATGATGATGATTCCATTCCATATCCATGCTGTGAATGATGATGATGATTCCATTCCAGCTCCATGCTATGAATGATGATGATGTTATTCTAGCTCCATGCTGAGAATGATGATGATGATACTATTCCAGCTCCATGCTGTGAACAATGATGTTATTGATGATGAGAAAAACTTCCAATGATTTATAGATGTTCCAATCAGTTTTCCAGATGTGGTTGATGTTGTTGTCCTCTCTCTCTCTCTCTCTCTCTCTCTCTCTCTCTCCTGATGATGTTGTAGAATACCCTTCTTGTTAAGGGGGAGTGTTGAAATATATTAACTGCGAAGTATATTCTAATTATAATTGAGTTATTATTAAATGCATCAATCCCCTTTTGTGGATTGATCATGTCATGACTTATGTATGACCAAATCCCCTATTGTGGATTGGTCAAACCCTAGTTAATTGATGCTAATTGAAAAGTCGTCCCCTAGAGATAGTTAAAGTGGTTTAAGACACTATTTAAAGAAGTCGACTCAACATGGTGAAGAGACACAACCCTAGTGCTCCTCAACTAGTATAAATAAGAGAGGATAGCTCCTCATTCTTACACTCACTCAAGTCACTCATCTAGTGTGCAAGTTTGAAGGAAGCTGCAATTTCTAGAAGAAGGAAGAGAGAGGCACATTGCTCAATGTTGGATATTCTCTAGTGTTTGGTTTATTATCTTGGCATTGTATTGGAAATATATATTAAGGAAGTTTTTGCTAGGTTTTCTCCCCCATGAGGGTTTCCCAAGATAAATGTTATGTACCTTGTGATTGTGTATCTTTTAGTGATCCTTCTTATGCTATTATTGTCTAGTAAATTGAAAAGAACTTAATAACAAATCTAAATTTAACAAAGGGTTCTTCTCTCAGATTACCATCAAAACTTCCGAATGTATGATGGGAGTGTTTATGGCATCATGGGAATAGGTTCATTCATAAATCATGACAAATCTGGTAAGTTAAGGGTTGCAAGAAACAAAAATGGTGCAAATGGAGACTAGGAGGGAGGTGAAGTCTCTGCTGTCCCAAATGGACCTTGCAATACCCTTAAGTTGGTGCTGCTGGAAGGTCGGGAAATTGTTTGAGAGTGGGTTCCCTCAGGTATGGTGGCATTGGTAGGAGCATGACTACTCCCACCACTAAATAATCTCCCATGGGAAAAAATGGACCCTCCAGGAAAAGGGTTCCCAGTGCTAGTCTCAGGGAAGAAACCCCCAGGACGAGATGTATGGATAAAGGGAAAACTCTAATTACCCCTGAGGTATGTGCCCCTGGGGAAATGTGTACTGACCCATGGAAAATAAAATCCTCCACAAGTACTTCTTCCCCTAGGTTCACTAGGGACAACCCCAAAACCACTAGGCATACTCCATTCAAAAGGTGTACCCACCCCTGATGACATTGGGTCGATCATTGGATTGGCGGAAGTGGAAGGAGCTCCACTTCCCATGCTGAAACCAAATCTCGACCCACAACTGGAAAAGAATCTGGAAGTGGGAAGAAAAGTATATGGGATGGGTGTGTTCACGCTAAGGATACTAACAAATGTAGTCAACGGTTGATCCAGATTTTATGTCAGCAAGTATATCAGGTCCTGCACCACCAGCGTTATTTCCAAACCGACCACTAAGAAATAGGGCATGTACACCCCTCTGCCTACTCCTGTAAATCCATTGGAATCCATCTCAATGGACTACATGTCGGGCCTCCCATCCACCAAGAGGGGAAATGACTGTGTTTTTGTGGTTGTTGATCTCTTTTCCAAGATGGTGATTCTGGCTGCCCACAAGAAGAGAATCAATGTAGAGGMAACTGCCAAGCTCTTCTTTGAACATGTTTGGGTACACTTTGGGATCCCACAAACCATTGTCTTAGATAAGGACATTTTATTCCTCAACACATTCTGGTCGAGCCTCTAGTCATTGCTGGATACCAAGCTTACTAAATCTACTAGATCACCCCTAGACAGATGGCCAAACTCAGGTCTTCAATTGAATGATCGTACATATCCTACGCATGTACAATTCCAAGCACCCCCACACATGGGATGAGAGTCTTCCATATGTTGAACATAGCTACAACCGATCGTTGCATAGCTCAACTGGCCACAACCCCTTTCAGGTGGGGTTGGGATTCCAACCATTGGGCCCCATGGATGTTGCACTACCTCTAGCGACCACCTCGACCGACTCGTCCCTTGCTCCACCAAAAGATGACAAAGACACCTGGTTCATTGAGCAGATCCAACACATCTACCAACAGGTTCAGGATATTTTACAGAAGTCCAATGCCAAGTACAAGGAATGCCATGATCAACACCAGGTGCCACATAAGTTTAGGTGGGCGACAAAGTTTGGTTGCACTTGCATAAAGAATGCCTTACAAGGCCCCATAGGAAGATTTACCCACTCTAGTATGGKCCATACACCATCATGAAGGCTGTGGGAGACAATGTGTTTGCACTCAACATTCCCCCTTTCCTTGGCCTGCACCCAGTGTTCAACRTGGCTCTCCTTTGACAATATTTCCCACCATTATTGGACACCTCAGAGATAGAAGAGAAGTTTACACCAACATATCTGAACCTTGATTGCATGAAAAAATAATCCAATGATCATATTGTGGACACATGGATCAAGGGCACCTGACAACAAAGGATCCAACTTTATTGAGTTGTCAAAGTAGGGCAGCTCCTGCACCAAGGCAAGTGGCTCACCTGGGACCAAATTCAACAGAAATTTCCTCATCTTACGGGGGAAATCAAAGAAATGGATACCATTGATTCCTAAGAGGGTAGGATTGATCCAGATGGATATTGGTGTCCTCCCACCTATTCCAACTAGTTCATTTTGGCAGTTTTCCAGTTTGGTAGTTTTTTTCGTAGTTTTCGGGTCCTTGACTTGCGGGGTCGTTTTGAGGCCCTAAACAACGTTTTTAGGGCTCACGATAGTCATAAATGACTTTTGATATATAGAAAAAAAATGTGTATTCGTAGGATAGACCTTTCCAACGAGCTATCATGCTCATAAAATGAATATCGTATGAAAAAGTTACGACCCTGAGAAGTTGATGTAATAACTTACCCAAACGAGGCCCACATGACCTTTGGTGCTTCATCTCCTAGGGTTAGGTTTTTGGATCTATAGGGTTTTTGACATTCATGTTTATTGTAAAAAGGCCTTTAGAGCCTCATTGTAATCATCTTCTTAGAAATGAGTGCAACTGTCACATCTCTTCTCAGAGATAATCCGCCACCATTCCAACAAGCTTGTTTTCCGCTGCATTTTACAATTTTATCTTATTTCCTTGGTGAATAGAAAACCAGTTTTACTGTATCTCTATTATTCTGTGTTAAGCACATTTTAATAATCTGCATTCATTTTGTTCTGATCATAAAATCCGGATCAACGATACTAGAGACGTCCCCCACAGGGAGGAACCAAAAAAAATGGTATGGATGGTGAAGGTACAATGGAGCTAAGGGGTGGCAATGAGGACATAAATGGGATGCCCCCAGATGAGTTTCCCCCAATCCCACTTGAGGATGGTCTTAAGGGCTCAAATGCACTGGATGAAACAATGGGTCCATACATGGTAGGAGGATGACTGAATAATGAAAAAGGCTCATTGAAAAGTTCTTATACTTGGACTAATATAGGGGTGTTAGGTTTAGTTAAAGGTGGATTGAAGTTGGGTGGAGGACGTTCATCAACCACTTCTACCTCAACCAAGCCATCTTCATCAAATAAAAAATATGACTCTTTAGAGTCATCATCATGGATATGGTGTCACTTTGGAGG
Organism: Picea sitchensis; assembly: GCA_010110895.2. NCBI lineage: Eukaryota > Viridiplantae > Streptophyta > Pinopsida > Pinales > Pinaceae > Picea > Picea sitchensis. Next base: position 13,259 of record SNQJ01S0093301.1, read on the forward strand.
TGGTTCCACCTCTGTAATAGGCTCTAGTCCTCATAATCAATGGGATTGGCATGGTATTTTAGCCACGATGAAAAGTATATGTAACTGGAAAAAAAAATCAATCTATGGCCGACCTAGACTCAAACTCAAAGATCACACCCCTAATCAAATATAGGCAACAACAAGCAAACCAGTTGGCTCAAGTGCCTTCTGAAAACCAACATCGTGGGGGAGATGAAGTTCCCACCATATTTACTAGTGAAGTTGTGAGGAGAAGTTACAATGAACAACACAAAATATACTTGACTGGTGCAATTACCCTTTATTAAGGTGTGAAACCTTTGAGGGAACTGGGATCGTGAACGAACATCTGCCCTAGGTACCAAAGGCACGTCCCATGTGCATTCACCTATTTGGATCCCTAGAAAAATCCACAAAGGTTACCACCTAACAATCAATGGTCATGTGAACAATTGTGAGTCTGATCGCACGTAATGGTAGGGTAGCTAAGCCCAAATCTCTGAAGGTGTGACCCAACATAACCCTCATATTTGTAACAATTAAAGTGATACCTCAAACACAAAACCAAACATAGAGGGGTAATCTCCCTACTTTCACTGATGCGATCTCGTGCTTGACTCCTATGTTAGAGGAGCTTCCCGACACACTAGTTTCAAGAATGGATTTTCACACTCTTTAATGACTTCTAGGTTGAGTTTTGTGGCCTTAAAGAGTTTACTCTCCAATCTTAATCCAAGGCTCTAAACCTATCTAATGTTGGTTTTATATCAAATAAAACGTCTAATAAATTTTAAATTAAGCACTTATTTTTATGGGTTGTTGCTTAAGTCCAACTAATGAATGAAACTCTATATGTTGTGAGGACTCTTGACCCAACCAAACAATGCAAATATGCAAGTGAAAAATATTTCAATTCAATGAAAGCTAGCTATGGGAGGGATAAAGAGTTTTCCTTTTTTCTTTTTCAACACTCAAATAAATCCTCAAACAAACCAATCAACCCATCAGAAATAAAATATCCAAGACCAACAAATGCTTGTATCACACTCACAACACTAATGCTTCAAAATAAGACTAAGTATGCAGGATATTATTTTTTATTTTTTATTTTTTTTCCAATTTTCAATGTACACATGTCCTAATCTCAACAAGAAGGACAAATTCAAAAAGGAACCAAACAAACAACAAGCAAAGGGTAGTGTGATATTGGTAGTGATCCCCCCTGACACACTCCAATGTCTACACGAGATATCAACCCAAAAATCAAAAGGAATGGATATTAACAATGTAAAACCAAATTGAAAAAGGAAACTCAACCAAATGCAACAATCAATCACTCAAAAATACAATTTCAGAACCCAAAGTTTACAAGTGCAATTATGAAAAAAAGGTCCTAAAATGCCTCATAAGGGATGATCACAAAAAGTAATTTTTTGTTTTGATTTTTATGTCATGCAAAGAATGATGAAAATCCCATGAAAAAATAATTTATAAAGGTTCTCTTCCCCAATAATAGTGACCCTAGGCTTCACAACAAAGAAACTATAAAAAATTTCACAAAAAAATACCTTTTTTGCACCCTACAGGCCCTTTTTGTGGACCCTAGAAGGGTCCTCGTGGGTTTGATTCACTGGACGAGTGAGGATATTCACTTTTTGTCCCTATGGTAACCAATGAGGATCAATAGTGGGACTTATGCCATTTTTTCATGCCTCATGGGACACAGTCCTGTCAACATGCGAGGGGGCCTCACGGGACAAAAGTAGCGCAAGAGGCGATGCTTGCCAAAGTTTTGAATTTGTAGAGGAAAGGGAATGTTCCAAATCTATTGGATCCAAGACTTGAAACCTTTAATGGAATAAAACAAGATTCAAACCACAAAAACAGAGGAAAAGACATGTAAAAAGATTCAAATAGAAAGGAGTCCTCCATAGTGGAGTCGCCAATCTGTTATGGGAATAATGATCACAAGGATGTCACTGAGTGGATCAGTCAGATATACCTAGGATAAGCCTATATATACTATATAGGAGCGGTATATTTCTTATGGTTATCCTATAAACAATCAATAATATCATTACACAAGAATATGGAAGACTTACATACCCTTTCCTAAAGGTTGTCCTTAGTATATTCTTGGTTGCTGCAGTCCCGAAGTTCCAACTCAAACCTCTACAACCTAGTTCCTGCACACCAAATAAAATACAAAACCATTCTACTTGCTTCACAATGTTATAATCCTAGATCTATATTGAATCTAACCTGATCTATACTCTACAAGATCATATCTGAACATTTATACATCAATGACAAACATTTAAGCGAAAAACCAAATGATCTATTGATTAAAAACAAGAACTTACATCAAGATAGCATACCTCAAGTGTTGAAGTAGGCTCTTTCAATATGATTTATCTTTTCTTCTCCTTACAACTCCTTGGTCATTCTAGGCTCCAATGACTTATGGATGAATAGTTCTATAGTTTGGCAGCATAACATTTCTATTGTATTCTTGCTCCTCTTTCTCAAGGCTTTCCTTTGTTATATAGATTTTGGAGGAGGCTTGGGAGAGGCTTATAGATATTCTAGAGGCCACTAGAAACACAAATGATGTGATTTCCTAGTTCATATCCACTAAGATCCAACTCATATCTTACCTCTCGCCTCGTAACTCCATAGTTCTAGAAACTTGATAGTGCCTCGCGGGTTGCACAACTAGTGTCAAGTGAGGGAATTGATTTTTGTATGCTAGGTGTCCCGTGAGTATGCCTAAAATGTTGATGATTGCAG
>SNQJ01S0093303.1:32291-44624 GCA_010110895.2 Picea sitchensis
AGGGGAATGGGATGGATGAGCGGGGTGTAAGATGTAAAAGTGATAAGATGGTGGGAGCGGACGATGGCTCTGCAAATATCCCTTGGTGGATAACCAAAACCCATGAATACCAGCCTGCTAAGTTACCCCATCAATCACCCCAACAATGGTCAAGTAGATTAGTGTAAGATCCAAGCAGTCAGCCGAAATGAAAGGAACCTAATGCATATATAAGAAGGTTATAACGATCAAATACGACACATACCATGATACCTCGGACCAATTACCTCATGGAGCAAGAGTCCTCTCTGATGCAAGCCCAGGCCGGTGGCGATGGAGGTTGCTACTGCTGACAGGACAAGTCTGGCTGAGAAGAAGAAAGATGGGCCCTCCAGGGCCATGCTCAAGTCAATCTCGCTCTCGATACTCCATGTCTAGGACCATGTTGGCCTCGAGACATGATCTCCTAGTTATCCCTAGATATCGGGGATAACACTTGTACCAAGTAGTTGTTGGGTACTCAAGAAGTATGGCAACAAGGCCTACCCTAGCTCCACAGGTCAACCCAAGGAAAGAAGTACTCCAGGAAAGGACGTTGAGTGCCACAAGGTCGTCCCCGACCTATCACCTTTTGTTGCTTCCTTTCAATCCTCGTTTAAATGGCAAAGTTGGATCAATAATAGGTGTCTTATTAAGTCTAATTGATTTTAGGCCTATGGACTAAGATAAATTGAGTTAGATAGTGTGTTTAGGCAAGATGTTGCTTGCCAAAAGTTGGGTGCTTGAACCAAAACCGAAATTGTGAACTTGCAAGTATTAAGAGTGCTTAACCATAAGCTGTAACTTGAAAAGCATGAAAAAGAACTTGAAAATAGCTTGCAAGAATCTAAAAAATTAGTTGCCTTATACCATTCACCACATGCCCATGATATTTGCAAAAAAACGAAAGGATAAGTACTTGTGAAAGACTATGAGTTAAAGACAAACACTTGGAAAATAAAACTTGCAAATGAAAGAGATTAAAGCATGAAATAGATACTATGCCTCCATGGGCCTAAGCTAGCATTAGTATATGTGACTTCTACTTCTAGATAGTTTTAAGCCATGAAGCACATTAGAAGAAAAATACTAAACTAGCCATACGATTTTGGGGGTTGGCTTAGCCAAGCTCACTCCAAGGTGTAGGCAACAATTTGAAAAATAAATGCTTTCAAAAACTGAAATAAACAAAACACTCACAATGGCACAAGGTGGAGGCAAGCCTTCCTCTTTTGTGTCAAAGAGGGTTGGGAAAGATTGAAATGAAATACTAAAACAACCTAGCCACACAATCTTGTCCTAAAGATAAGTGGGGCAAACAATGAAAGAAAATTGCAGAAAAATGAAATGACTACCTAGCCTTACGATTTTGGGGGTTGGCTAGGCCAAGTTCACACCAAGATGTTGGCACTAAACTAAGTTACAATGTACAGAAAATTATAGACAAGAATGCAAGCCTCAAGGGACTCCCTAGGGCTTGCTACAATGCTAGAATGATGAGAGAAGAGTTGGGTATTGTTACCCAACCAAGAGATGCCTTCCTTGTGTGTTTTAAGACCAAATTTTGGCAGCACTTCCCCTTGTACTGGCGAGAATATGCAAAAAACAACAAGCTATTGCTTGTTGGAAATGTTTGAAAACACACAAAAATGTTAAGGAAAACTTTTGTTTTTACACAAAATTTTTATGCATAAAAATTTCAGCAAGTATAATGATTTATTGACCTATTCTAGAGTGTTAGAAAACCAAATATCTGATATGATATGAACAGAAAATGAAAGTAGAAAAGCTAAGAGGCTCAAAGTAGGCTATGAAGGCAAGCTTCTAGCTCAAAGATAGCCTTGAAAACCCTTGAGGTAACCTGCATCTCATGAAACAAACTGTGAGATAAGAGCAAATGTGAGTGAAATAGATAAATAACACAAACTAATTTGTAATACCTACTATTCTACTCACATAGATCAACAACTACACTATTGAAAAATCTACCCAAGCAAACTAGTTTGCTTGGGAAATCTACTTTATATCTCAAAGAAATGCTCCAAAGACACAATATCACCTCAAATGTATAGATGTATCAAGACAAATATTTGCTACACCAATGTCCTCCAAATCTCTTTTATTAACCAAGCAGGAAGTTGCAGCAACTAGTTGCTAAAAGTTCCTCTCCAAAAATGAGAGCAAGAATGAGTGAAGCAAGATGGGAGAGATGAGAAGTGTGAGGAGAGAATTTGGTAGCATAACAATAGCTCAAGAGATGGTGAAGAAATGAGGGTGAGAGGGCCTTCATTTATGCTTGGAGAGGCAAAGTGACCCCTCTTGGATGAGAGCCAAGTGTCAACCACCAAGCAAATGACAGGATCTCAAGGAGGGGGGCACACTTCTTAGGGTTTGGGCATGGATTGATGAGGTGGATTGAGTTGGAGGGTGTGGGCCATGGAAAATGGGTGAGTTGGAGGGATTAGGAGGGTGCACCTATGGAGAGAGGGCCCCACTCCTCAAACTATTGCACTTTCTAATGTTTTCTCATGGGGGGGGCGCAAATCCCCTAGGGGGGCGCACTGATGAAGTGAGTGTTGAGTCTAGGGGGTGTGAAAAGGGTAGGAAAAGGTTAGGATATGGTCAGCTAAGGTAAAAAAATCATCTCCCACATTTACCTCAATCATTTGACTCATATTTACAAAAATTGACATTTTTACTATGTCATGACTTAGCAATTAAATTGTTGTTTTTGACTAAGACTCCCTATGGACAAACACCTAGCAAAAGTTGTCCAACTGAGCTGAAACTTGGTCCAAGGATGTAGGGGGTCTCATTCCATTTCTTTTAAGCACAAATACCCCTAGAAAAAATCCTAAGGACTTAGTTTTTACATTTTTTATCAAAAATAATTAAAATTACCCAACTTAGGCAATTTTAATAAATTAAAAAAAAACTATCCAGACTCGACAGAATTCCACAAAACTTTTAGAGATGTCTTACATGGTCATTTACAACATTCCTAGACACTAGCTACCAGAGGACAAAACCATTAGAACACCTTTCACCACTTTGGAGGAATTATTTGTGGGAGTGAAAAACTCAAGGGAAATCAATAAGGCTAGTTAGGCCAAATTAATAACCTGAGGAAAAAAAACACTCAGGGAAAGAGACTCCTCTAATGATGAAGTCCTAAGATAACTAACCTAATTATGATCCATGCAGACCTATTACATTATTATCCCACGCAGGGGAGCGGAAATTCCAATACAAAAAAGTGTGTTGAAGGCCAAAACATGCTTTGTAGAACCAGGAAGTCTCTGACTTGGTAGCATCTGACGATGCATATCTTCATGGTACATGGAGTTGACCCCCTAGTTGAATAGGCAGTCAACATCTGACTCCACATGGGGACATGTGTTTGATCTTCACTTTGGGAAGGAGAACATACGAGAATCCAGACTCTACAAAACAGAGTGCTCACCAATACCCAACATAATTATACATATATATGACAAATGAAATGCTATAAAAAACAGTTACATAAAGAAATAACCATTGTACAACATCTATAATTACAAAATGAAACTATGATACAACATCTAAGTACACAATAACATAATGAAATGAAATAATACAAAACTGAAATAAAAGGAGAAGGGTTAGAGATATGTTACAAAGGGTGTCCCTTTGGACACCAAGTTGCCATATGAAGAAACACTTCAAGGAGGGGTCCTCTCACTAGCATGTCTGACTTTATGTTGTCCCACTGGCTGAGAAGAGTTGCTAGAAGACTGATACACTTTATCCTGACTTCTGATTTTTCAATGTAATTCCTAGTTTCTAACCTTCGGCCACTTGGGACAATCCTCCTTAAAAAAATTCTGATGACTTTCCATAGTTGCCAAGTGCAAAGTTTTTGAACCCAATTTTTCCTTAAAGGGCTTGGCATACCTTTTCGCAGGGATGATATACTTTACTTTATCAATACTAACCTTATCATCCTTACTACTTTTCATCAGATTTTCATCACATAATCTATCTTTGATTTTCCCAATTTTTGAAAAATAAGGAGGGTGTGGCCCAAGAATTCCATCTGACTTATTCTAACATCTAATTGATTCCTTTGATGAAGGTTGAGCTGATAAGTTATAACACATTTTCAACTGACAAATCCAACTCTGACTTTAATTCTGAAGGAGTCAAACCATTATCTACTTTATCCAAATCTTCCTCAAGAAAAAGCCCATCAAAAGAATCCATGGTGTCTCAAACATTACAAATGCTTGGGGGTTCACTATTAAGTTCCATATTGGTAGATTTTATAGGAGTATACTCTATCTCATAACATCCCATTTCTACTTCCCGATACACAATCTCGTTATCCTTTCTCCTAGGATCTTCCACATGATACTTTCTTTCCAACTCTCTATTTAATCTAAGCATTGAACCATTTGGAGTTGGAATGGTGGCATAAGTTAAATCCATTTGTAAATTACCACCTAAATCTGTAGTTGTCTTTCTAGAAAGCAACATACATGATACCCCAAGCATCAGGCATATCAATTACAACAATGTCCATTTCTATCATAATGTCTAGGAATGCAGCCAAGTGTACTTGTAACCTTTTAATCAACCCATGCACCTGAATTGTCTTGCTATCCATAGCACCAATGTTATGATAAGGTCTAGATATTCTTAAATTTAATTGTTCCATTACTTTCTTAGTCATAACGTTTGAGCTAGATCCTGAATCAAGCATACAATTGTGAAGAATAAAATCATTCATGAGCAAGGATAGGTAAAAAGGTCTATTCTTTTCATTTCCCCTATCCATATTCTGCAAAATGACAGGTGCATCCTGATAAGCTATGTAATGTCCCCCACCTCTTGATGAAGAGGTGTTGAGGAGACTCAGTGGCTTGGGCATCCCCACTAGGCCATAGTCTCATACTAAGGGGAAAGGTCAACTAGACTAAGGTTATATTCTTAAGTTGACTTGAGAAAAAGGGTAAAAAAGGAGTAAAAGATAACTCAATGAAAGAATAGAAGTGCTGGAAGAGTTAACCCTGGGAGTTAATCTAACTCAACAGAGAAATAGAAGAAAAAGTATAAATAAAAGGCTGGGGCGCACCTATTACTCATTCTGATTTTGGTATTTACTTGTTATTTCTCTTGAGCATACAGTTTGGGGGTTTTGCTGTTACAAACCCTTGTGAGCAACTCAGTTGTGAAAGACCCACTCACCTTGCTCCACAGCTTGGTCTCGAGGATGAAAGAATCCACCCACACCATTCTACACTCATCATCTAGCCACCTATCGATTCAGGAAGCAGCAGGACCATACTGTTCAGGAGTTTCCAGCAAGGGCGCATCGTCATCTTAAGGAGGGTTCGATCCAGCTGATCAGAAGAGCTTTGGGGCATTTTGACACTTGGGTTTTACTTTCAGGTCCTCAACCATCACTTTGAGGGTTTTCTTGAAGAGTTATCATCATCAGATCTTTAGCTATAGGTTGGGACGGCCTTGAGGCAAGGAGGACGTCCTGTGATTTAGTCTTTCTCAGATCTAGGGAACTCTACTTGGAATCTGGATCTAAAACTTCTCCTACGGGTTTCCCATATCCCTATCTACATTCCTGGAGAGTTTCAGAGCATTTGGAGGTCTCCTTCATCAGTGTCGAATTAACTAGGGTTTCAGGCACCCAGGAGGGCGCAGTTTCATTAGAGGATTCAGCTGTTGGAGGGGTTCGCCTTAGCATTTCGGCCTGAGACTTCAGGAGGGGGATCCTAGCACCCCGATCTATCAGTTGGCAGAGTTTGGACTCATTTGGAGTCTTCCTTCAGTTGGGCCGAACTATTGAGGGTTTTCAACCTTCTACTAGAGCGTGGCATTCTCCAGCCTGAAGAGCTTGGGATTCATACGGCTCAGATCTACTTGTATTGGTCTTCATCTCTCATCTAGCCTTTGGAGGATTATTTTGTATTGGAGGGAGCATTTTGTAGCAGCTCATACTTATTATCTATTGGGGCCATCTGAGTATTATTCCAGATCTGCTCTCTATTGTATTTGATTCATGCTTCTTATAATAAAAGGTCAGATCTATGCTTATGTTTTCTGTATCTTGAATATGTTGTGATCTTTCATGTGTTGGATAAATCTTGTATAAACACCATTTCAATAACTGGAACAACTTCAATAGTCACCTGCACATCAAATACAACAGTGGTAGTTAGTGGTTCCAAGAAAAAAAATTGGCTTGGGATCATTACAAGCTACAACTGGTGGAATGTCAACATTATTCTGAGAGGGATTTTCTATGGCTATGAGTAGCTTCTCCCTCTGAGAATGAATCTTCATTATTTTCGACACAAGAACCAACATTTTAGCATTACTTAACCATCCACCCAAGTCAATATTCAATTCTGAGTTAACATGCACATTTGACTTAGGAGGGGTTGGGGCTAACATGCACATTTGACATGGGATTCGGGAGTCCATTTTGTTAGCAGGATGTTCATGTTGACCCAGGTTGCACCAGAGAGCCACACACTCCACCTTGGGTTGGTTTGGAGTGGGCCTGCAGGTACTTGTCCTATGGGGCAAGACCTTTTCTCCCTCTTGATCATCATGATAGGGCATGGAGATGTTTGGACAGGTACTTCTTCTATAGAGGTGTCTTTACTGATACAGTTTCTGGATAGCAGGTCCAATGGTCACATGTATTTCAGTTGGAGGACCCAGGAGAGGAGGATTTAGGATGTATGCAGGGGACAAACAATCATGGTCAGAGTAGTGCAGGGCCAGCAGGGTGATCTTCGACAGAGGTTAGCATGGGACCCAAGGATTTCAGGGTTGGTCATTTCATTGAATGACAGAGGCGAGTGGACCTTTGCAGGGGGAAGTTGTTCTAACTTTCCATTGAGCTTCAGTGTTGAGAGGAGCGCATCGCTTGCGAGTGTCTCACGAAGGTCTTGCAGCATCCCATTCTAGCATCAGCATGTGCAGTTAATGGAGGCCGTATGGATCTTGGTAGAGACTTGGAGGATGGATTCATTCCAAGATGAGGCCATGTGTCATATGCAAGAGACTCCCGGAGTTGGTATATTTCAGGGTTATGCTTCCCAGGGGCTAGCAATTCATGAATTGGTATGGGACCCAGGGGGCAAAGTGTATGAGTGTTCATCTTTGGATGGGTTCTACTGTGTATCCCATAGGTGGACATCGGATCCTAGTATTTTATTTGAGGGGATTTGGTTATTTCTTGAGGACAAGCAATTTTCTAGCAGGGAGGACTGTAATGTCCCCACTTTGGGACATCATCACAGTGCAAAGGTTTATGATGACTAGAGTAGCTAGATGGATGATATAACGAGTACAGGGGTTATTGAGAGGCATTGTGGGGTCCAACTTGCATTGCTCATCATATTTCATCATTATGATCCATTTCGCACAGGTTGGCTTTAGTTCTGTTGCATTCCAACGATTTCCATGATTTTGACTATTTTGGGCTATAAGTTAATTAAATTCACTGAAGAGATCATTTTTGGCACATTACTTGGAGGAACATCTCAATGTAATAGCTCATTGGAATTGGGAGGAGCAACACTACATGATGGGATAGTGAGAAGTGACTTTCAGTGGTCAGGGAAGCCACAAGGAGAGATAAGGTGTTTTTCAGAGGTAAAAAGGTTAATTAATTAATTAAAGTGATTTAATTAATTAATTAAATATTAATAAAATGAAAGTCACTTTGGAGGGACAAGGTGAGACAAAAATTATAAAGGAAAGGCAAGGGTCTCTACTCTTTCATTCATGTATGATCATATTTTGATATTTGTCTTCTAGCTAGAGAGCCCATACCTTGGGGGTGTTGTTGTCCTTATTCACACTTGCAAACATGAGCTAAGTCCTACTCACTTAGTGTGTCCTTGGAGGCCCAATGTCTAGGTTCAAATCCCACACTGTCACTTTGACTCGAACCTCTTCCGTCTAGGTTCACTCCTAGGGAAGCCAAGGGAGGTAGTCCCTAGTTTCTAGATAAGTTTTAAGCTTAGATTCTAGGAGTTGATTTTAATTTCTTAAGGTTAGAGAGAGTCTACCCTAAGATGTTATGGCAGCAATGCAAGATGCAAGGGTTAGTATGTCAAGCAAGCCTTTTCCTAGGGAAACTAAGACTAGTGCCTAAGATTGGGCAAGGGGTCAACTAGATGTTAGGGTGTTTCGTTACAAATAAGATTACAAGATACTTACAAAAGAATAATTAAATCCAATGAATATTAGATACAAGATTTACAAATAAGAATGCTAGGATACAATGAGCAAGCTAACTACTTTTAAGTGTATGTGCAGGATATAAGAAGATCAAGGCATTATCATCACATCTACGAGTTCATCATCAACATATCGAGTTTATCATCAACACACCCACAAAGATACTTTAGAATATTTAAAGATTAAAGCTCAAGTGCATTAAGATGATCAAGACTATCAACACCCTTAGTTATTAAACCCACAAAGTATTTATTAGATGATTAAGCCCAAGGTTATTAAGTGATTAAGGGTTCTTAAGATTACAAAGTTTTAGTCACCCTTATTAAGTGTTTCACCAAAGCCTCCTCCTATTGCCAAATGGTTGCTGGATGCTCAAGATAGTATGGTAACGAGGCCAACCCTAGTTGTCACAGTCAGCCCAAAAGATTGAGTTTTTACGGAAAGGACACTCCTTTGTGCCGTGAGACCGTCCCCGGCCTATCACCTTCCATTGCCCTCCTCAATCCCCGTTTTAGATGGTGAAGATGGTGGTCTAAGGTACCCTATTAAGTCTATTAAGTTAATATATCGATTAGGTAGACTTTTAGGTGTATTTTAGAGTGTTTTAGTGATTTTATGATGCTTTTAAAGTTTGATTTAATGCTATGGCCGAAACTCACTTCAGCTTAAAAGTGTGTTGCTTAATTTTGAAAATGAAGGCATTAACACATATAAGCTATGTAAGAGCAATTACTTAGTTCACCAATATATAGCTTGCTATGAAAAGAAAGTAAGGGGAAGAACAACTTGCCAACACGATATGGAAAACTAACACACTTATCTTATGTTGATTAAGAGCATTAAGATCCAAGAGTCAAGTGTGAGAAAGAAGATTTAAGTGTTTGCCTACACTATCAACTTATCAATAAACATTACTTCAAGTGTGTTGGCAAATGGCCTTAAGAGATTATAGCTTGAAAGAGAAAAACCATTCACTTAACTATTGAAGCATTGAACATTCAAAGTATTTAGACTTAAGCATGTAAAAGAAAGATCAACCTTTAAGAAGCTTAAGCATGCAAGTAAATCTAGTTAAGTTTATTATGCCCAATAGGCTTAAACTAAGGATTAATATGTGTGAGATCTAGATCTAGAGTATTTTAAACCATTAAGCATTAGAGATCAATAACACATCTTAAAACCCTAGCCTTACCACTTGGGGTATTCCTCTACCAATAGGTAGGCAAGTATTAAACTTGCTTAACTTAGAAATAACTTGAGAAAATGAGAGATGGAAGCAAGCAAGAGAGGTAAGATAAGGAAAGGAGCAAGCAAATCAAACAAACAAAACCCTAACCCCATGTTCTAGGTTTGGGAGATGCCCAACATCTACCAAACCCCACGTCCTAGCTCAAGAAGTACCAAAAAATGGAAGAAATGTAAGATCAGCATTTAAACTAAGCTACCCCAAGGCTCACACATGGGAGGAGGCCATACCACTCCTCCTCCCACACGTATGAGCCACTAAATCAGCAAGAAAGAGGAAGATCTATGCACAAGAAAGCCTAAAAATTGAAAGAGAAGGTTGAGAAATAACTACCAATCTTGTAGGAGGGTCTTGGAGTGTTGTGTGGACGTTTTTGGGTAGCCAAACCCCTTCAACCAGATCTGAAACCTGCAAAAACCAGCAAGGTATCCTTGCTGGAAATACTACACACAACAATACAAATGAAGAAAAACTTTTGCCTTTTAGGGCAAAATTTTTTCTTGAAAAAAATAAATTGATAAAAAGATTATATTTTGGTGATCATTAAACCATGTTAAGCTAGCTGAAATATGTATGGAATGAAAGCATAAAGAGAAAGATAAATAGATGGAGAAAGAGAGGAGTGTATGTGAATCTCAAAGGGGGACTCTTCCTTGAGGCATCCCTAATGAAATCCTTGAAGCCAAACCTGCAAGATCTAACACAATAGCATGCATGCAATGGATAATATGGAGGGTTAAACTAATAAGATGAAATACTTGCACCCTACCTAGCTAACGCCATATATAGATCTACAAGACTACTCTTTGCAAGATTTGCTCAAATAAAATACTTTACCTAAGATTCATTCATGCATCCACCATATTAAATTAAAACAAGTTTACCTCATTGATGTAAGAACCCAAACACTTGTAGCTCTTCCAAAAATCCTCCAAAGTTTCTCCTTTATTATTACTCAAGAAAATGGATCTTGGAGAAATACTTGCTCCAAAACCCTAAGAGCAAAGAGATGGAAAAAATGGAACAAGAAGAGAGAGAGAGAGAGAGAGTGAAAAATCAAGTAGCATAACAATAGCTAAAGATATGGTGAGTTGGGAGTGAGAAGAGGGATCTATTTATACTTGGAGAGGCAAACCTACCTCTCTTGGATCAATGCCAAGTGTCCACCACCAAGCAAAAAAAGAGATCCCAAGGCTAGGGTGCACCATCTAGGGTTTAGATCTTAGATATAGGGTGTAGATGGGTGAGGGGATGTTGGGATCAAGCAAACGAGTTGTGGGAGGCTTAGGAATAAGTGCCAAGGGAGTGGAAAGAGTTAAATAATTTTTAAAAAATTATTTGGGAATTTCCAAGTGGAGGGGGGGCGTAACTCTCCTTGGAGGGCGCACCACTTGGAGGAAAGGGAAGGAGTGGAGTGTAAGGGAGAGCACACTACCCAAGAGGGAGGCTCACCAACCAAGGAACACCCAAGGTGCTATTGACCGCCCATTTAGCACCAGTGGTCAACTCATGTGCAATGAAGAGATGCATTATCAGATGACATGTTGTCGAAGACTTTGGTTCTACAGGGCAGTGTTTGGCCCAGCACTTATTTTTGTACTTGGAATTTCCGCACCCCTGCATGGTTTAATAATGTAATAGGTCTGCATGAGTCATGTCTAGGTCAGTTACCTTGGGATCGGTTCACTGGGAGAGTTCCTTTCACCGAGAGTTTTTTATCCTCAGGTTATCAGTTGGGCTTTTCAGCCTTACTGATTTCCCTTGAGTTTTTCCCTCACACTTGCAATAAGTCCTCCAAAGTGGTGAACGACGTTCTAGTGGGATTATGTTTTGGTAACTATATAGGGAAATCATTGTAAACGACCATGCAAGACATCATAGAAAGTTTCGCGGAATTTCGTCGAGTCTAGGTTAGTTTTTTTAATTAATTGATTTTTAATTAAATTTCCCTAAGTTTGGAGGTTTAATTATTTAATTAAATAATTGTTTTTGAGCAATAATTATAAAAACTAGATCCTTGGACTTTTGATAGGGGTATTTGTGCTTAAAAGAAATGGAATAGCACCCCCTACATCCATGGACCAAGTTTAAGCTCAGTCGGACAACTTTAGTCATGGGTTAGTCCACCCAGAGTGTGAGTCAGTCTAAAACAACAATTTTAATTGCTAAAGTCCAAACATGGCAAAGTGTAAAATTTGTAATAATGAGTTAGATGATGTGAAATATTGAAATGATGGTTAGAGAGAGACCCTCTAAGCATAACCTTAGCCTCCCAACCTTTTTCAACCTTTTTTAACCCTTTCTTTCACCTCCACACTCAAAAGTTGAGCCCCCCTAGGGGGATTGACGTTTTTTCCTTTTTAATTATTTTGTGACTTGAGTGTGGCCCCCTCTCTTGAGATTTCACTTCATTTAGCCTTGTTATCATCCCTAGAGATGATCCCTCTTACTCCACATCACCCATCCTTGCATTTGGCTTGATTTTTTACCTAGGGGAGCGCTCTCCAAGAGAGTTACGCCCTCCTTTTTGTCTCTCCAATAAAAGTTACGTTTTTTATTTGTTAGAGACTCTTCACCTCACCCTAGCACGGATCCCACACCTCTCCTTTGAATTTTTGTGTGATCCCAACACCTTACACTCATCTCTCACCTCTCATCACCTTCTCCTCATCCCAAGAGGTGCGCCCTCCAAGAGAAGTGCACCCTCCTGTTAAATATATTGTACCCTCAACAGTCTAACTGTACACTGCCAGCTGTATTGGATAGTTGTACTTTCTATTTTTGTCTTGCTTGAGCCTATTTAGCTCAACCATCTC
>SNQJ01S0093304.1:0-10614 GCA_010110895.2 Picea sitchensis
TTTATCAATTGGCTAAAGAAGGTATTGCTCCTTGTATCCTCATAGTGTGCTATCATTTCTTCCATGAAAATTGTCCAAGTGACGAGTGATTTGTGAGAACAAAGCCATCGATACCATACAAATTGATTAGGTTATAAATATAAATAAGCAATTCGTACCTTTTGTGTATGTGGCACATTATTTATATCAAAGAATTTCTCCATCTTAAGTATCCATGTGATTGGGTCCTTGCCATCAAAATTCCTCATATCGATCTTAGGAACGTGGTTGGTATTCAACCCAAAGTTGGAGTTTCTCCATTATTGATTCGCCTTCCTTGTGTCCTCATCATGAATTTCATGGAATGCATTTTCACTTTTAGGTGTCTTCT
Source organism: Picea sitchensis (assembly GCA_010110895.2). Lineage (NCBI taxonomy): Eukaryota > Viridiplantae > Streptophyta > Pinopsida > Pinales > Pinaceae > Picea > Picea sitchensis. The sequence goes on from SNQJ01S0093304.1 coordinate 371, forward strand.
TTGTTACAAAATGTTTCAATACTTCCATGATCTCCTCTTTTAAACCATCCATCTTTGCCTCCAAATTAGCTTCCATCTCTTGTAGTTCATATTTTGTTACTATATTATTTTGTAAATCATTTATGTCCCTACTTATTTCTTCACCTTCATCAAGAGTCCAAGTAGGATTGTCTCGAGGCTTATTTGGTGTAGAATTTCCCTTTTTGGGTGGCATGTTGGCCAAGTATCACTTTTGAACCTTGATTTTGAGGTGGTTCTGCTAGACAATATTTCTTCTATCGTATCTCCCAAGTTTTGTCCCTTCTGGGTATGAAACTTTATTTTATGTAGTTCTATGATATTTATTCTCTACAATTCCATAGGTCTGAACAAAATTGGATGTGCCAAGTGGAATTTACGGTAATTTCCCCACAACTTGTTGATTTTTGGCCATTCGAGGAGATATCAATTGTATAGCATGCCCCACACAAAATAATTGATATTAAATTCTGAAATGCATACCAGAAATACTACAGACTATCCACTATCCAATGCAACTAGTCTCACTCAATTTTGATACTCTAGTAAGAAGTTATGATTGTTTTACCTGGAACACCTTCTTGAGACTAGTCAATAGGACTAGTTAGATACCATGTCTTCCACAGGGTGTATCTACAAATGTAAGATGAACCAAAAGACGAAATTTTTACCACGGATACCTTATTAATTTTTGTGAATAGCCTCTGGATTTTAGTGTCTGAAACATTACAGAAAACGTTTTATAGAGATAATTTCAGAATGACTCAATTCAAGATGATTCCAGAACCCCATCTTTCACAGGTTGTATCTCCGAAAGTATAAGGCCTCAGGAGATGAAATTTTAACCCAACATACCTTGATCCATCTACTAAATATATTCCAAACCGTTCCTTCTGAAACATTGTAGAAAAAATGTTATATCAAAAATTCCAAGGTGTCTCAGATGTAGCAGCGAAACCTCGAGACATTGAGATTTGATACCATATGTTAAGAACCAAATATCAATATAACATAGAAAAACCTCAGAATAAGTACTCATTGCCTTGAAAAAGAGATAATTTTAGATAATAATCCTCTTCGAGGGGGAACCTCTTTTTAACCCACATAAATGTTCAAGTACAAGATGATTCCAAATGAAATGTCTCCTTTGTATATATAGGAGACTAGGAGGTATAATTACAACTAATGGAATAAAGACGACATAAATAAAATAACATTACTAATGTAATATGCCCTAATTAAGGGGTAATAAGCCAATATTAGGGATTAACACTCACCATCAAGGCTCTGGAAAAAGAATCTCATCCACACATCCTCATTCTCAATGTTTACATTGTCTCCATAAACTATAGAAGGAATCAAGGTGTTCTTCAACAATTATGTCTTCTTTTCCTGTGAATTTGGGCATGTATTTTAGGTAATCTCCACTAGGAATAACATTCGTAGGCCGAGGTAAGATAAGACATGCATATCTAGCAGCCACTATGTCATCCATCCTATTTCTAGGAGGGTTAGCACCTGCCATTGGATTTTGAACTGTAGGAGAACAAGGAGAAGAAGGAGACTTGACTGTGTGCAACTTAGGAGAAAAAGGAATGTAGGAAGGAGGGATTTTTGTTTTCACAGCTGAAGGATGAGTCTTGGAAAAATATGGTATAGGTTGTAAGGAAGATGAGGTTTCCTCCTCTTTGGCTGCATAAATTTTGATAGGAGGAGGATTAGCAAAACCTAAGGTAGGAAAATCTTCAATACTCTCAAGTCTGATCCATTTCACAATATCAGGAGAGGAAACGATTTCAAAATTTTCTTCTTTCAATTCTGGGTCAAAAGAGGAGTATTCAACAGGAAAATTTTCAAAATCCAAATTCTTAGAAACTTTAGCAAAAGGTAAAGTTGGATTACTTGATATAACAACTGGAGTTTTAAGAATGGAATCAGGAAACTAACCAGAAGTACCTGATACAGCAGGATTTTTTTTTTCTTGAGAAGCTTTTCCCTTCTTGATTATCTTCTCTGGGGCAGTTTTAGGTGTAGCCAGAGCTAGTTGTGGAGTTGACCTCATATGTCTTCCTTTAGAAGCCATATCTGAAACAATGGAGTCACCAGGTGCAAGATGAAATCTTTAATGTACTGGATTCTAATGCACCTTCAGAATCAGTAAGATTTGTCATTCAATCCCATGGAAATGTCCTCAATTCGTTCCCCGACAATGGAGCTAAGAATGTTAGCACTAGGAATCACCCTCATATTTCAGAGAGGATAATCCTAATACCCATTAGATAATATGTAAATGTAAATGAGTGTTTGAAAGGTCAAATGTATAAGACTCAATATAATAATGTTCTAACTCAGAAATATGGGATAGCATGCACAAGCAATTGAGGTCTTGATCAACTTCATGAGTGAGTGGGAGTAAAAGTTAATAGAAGGAATACTTTGGTGAGGGAAATGTAGAAGTTTTCTATCGACATCAGGTCTTCAAGCAACTTAAGGAGGAAAAACTCAAACACAAGATCTTCTTGAATTCAAAGTTTAAGGAACACTGAAGAACATCATAACAATACTATAATCAAACATTTATCATAATACAACTATAACCATCCCATGTGAATCATTCAATGATGAGAACTTCATTATAAGAGGAAATAAGATGGAATAAGAGAAATTGACTTATATTAATCAAGAAGTATCAAGTCAAGTACATAACCAAAGAACTAGTATGCTTAATCAAAATATTACAATAAGGAAGCCTAAATAAACCATCCGAACCCTCTAAAGAATTTGGAATATCTATTTATAACAAAAAGGGAAGGAAACAACTAGAGGTGTGAGCTGGCCTTCCTCCCATAGGATTCTCCAAATCAGTTATTCAATCTAACAACTGTGCTAACAACTATGCTATGAAAAAGGAAACATGCTGGAAACTAATCCAACAAAATTTTAACTGACATTTTCTTCATTGATGTGGATCCATTTCCATGCCAAGTGTCTTGTAGAGGTTGTAAGTTGTCATCATGCTGCCACCTATGATATTATCCTTTCTCCACATCATCAACCACCCTCCACAGTGATAAACTAGAACCCCTTGATTCTAGGTACAAGTTGGTAGTGTCATTCGGTAGTGCCCTGGGTAGCGAGTTTTTATAGCGCCCTTGCAAAATGTTCTGCACATTTCATAGTGTAGATTCAAAACAGGCCTGTCGAATTGGTATTGTCGAGCATGTATATATTTGTGTGTAATTCGGTAGTTCTAAGCTCATGTATCTCCGTGTGAAATTCAGTAGCGCCAATACTGAACTGGTCCTACTGAATTCAGAGTGCCCGTCATTAAAACAAATTGGGTAGCGCCACTATAATGTATCTATGCAAATTCTATAGCACCCTCGTTAATTTTAGTCTTAGGATATTTGGTAGCACTATAGATAGTAGACTGACAAGACATGCTAAATAGATAATTCCATAGCTCCATAGTGCTACTGAATGTCTATGCTCTTTCTATACGAGGAGACTAATCTTTTGAAAAGCACACAAACCTTGAGCTGATAGGTTAGAATCCTGTAAAGCTTGTATAAGTGGAAAAAAATAATACATCCTCGATCACTTATCCTTGCAAAAATATACCATTCCCAAAAATGGATCTTATATTCCCCCAATAATTTCATCAACCTGACACTCCTTCTTGTGGAAGGAGGACTTCCTTCTTGTGCAGAAACAAGCTTTCCTTGTGTAGTGAAAGGCTTCTTAACTACAAGTGTGCTTTTCTTCACTACTGGATTCTCTTTCTCAATGGTAGCTTCAACCAGTAGATTCAAATTCCTCTGGGCCACTTCATCCTTGAAGTGTTGCATCTCTGCCTTGAGTTTTCTATTCTGAGACTAAAAATCTATGTTTTGCCTATAAAGGTTCTTGAGTTGTTTATGGAGAGAAAGAGCTCTTCTAGCTGCAAATATTGCCAACTCAAGAGTGTTGTTGTAATTATCCATGAGCTCCTTCATGGAGATTCTTTCAGATAAACCCTCTGATTTGAAGAGAGAAACCTCCTTCCTAGCTTCCATGAGATGTTTAATCAATCTTTTGAAGGTATGATTGCTAGGTGGAGTGTTGATGTTGATAATATCAACAAGATTATTCATGGCTTCACCTTCATATTTCTACTGCACAGGGGCTATATCTACCACCTCAACAGGCTTCTCAATGCCTTTTCCCTTATCCCTCTTCTTCATCAGAATGGAAACCTTTGGTAGGAATTGTGCTTCAACAACCTCCTTGAGAGTTGATGATCTTGTGAAAGGTTTCCTCACTTTTGCGCTAGCTGCTGAGGGAGATGAAGATAAATGAAACTTTCTTCCTTTCTTGGTTGTGGTTTTAGTCGATGAAGGGACCTCTTCTAATTATGTTGCAGGAGGAGGTGAAAAGTCTCTCTGAGGAGAATGATAAGCCTCCCTCTCTGTTTCTTCAAATTCCTTAACAACCTCTTTGTCTTGAGTAGTGGATTTACTCTTTCTTTTCTTGCTAGTTCCTACTGGAGCATCACTAGTAGATGGAAAAGGACTTTGCATCTATGAGTGAGGAGTTAAAACTATGTCGAAATTCATGTGAGCATAAACAATGAATTTCTCCCAAGAAATATTCCTCTTCTTCAATTCTTCCATTACCAACATTCTGATCAATCCAGCATGAAAGACACTAGTATCTAAATCCTTGGATTTGGCTTGTACTCTGTTAGAAATTTTCCCCATGCTCCTCGACAAGTAGAAAGGGATATTCATGTCATATTTACCAGTAAAATGAATAAAAAGTATTATATGGTACTGGTATAACATATTAAATCTCCCCTCACATGTGAAGTATCTCTGGATGATCTTCAACATCTTGTCAAAATCTTCAACTAGATGACTTTGAGGCACTCCCTTGGAAAAGTTGTCAGTTTGATAATCTAGTTTAAGGAAATCTTTGGAGAAGGAAGCATTCAACATCATAGATTTAAACCATCTCTCCCCAGTGTTAGGAATCCCTGTGGCTTCTGCAATGGAGGCTTCAGACACCTCAAACTCTAGGTATATGTTGTCCCTTGACCAAGTCTTGGAGATCCTTGGTCAAGTTTGACCTATTTTGGGACTTCGACAGGCTGTCAAAGGCGAAGCGTGAGTTGAAGTAGAGATCGAAAAATATCAGAMCCTTTTTGGGTMTTTTTGGGTTTKGGGCTGATGTAACAGGTATGGGGATATCGTCCCATGGGTTTACACATGTTTAGGCCCATTTTGTAAGTTATAAATAGATGTATAGTCGATGAAAGAGGAGACAATATAGGCATCTATGTGATGATGTGCTAGGTGAAATTGATAGTTGTACATGCTTTGTGAATACTGTGTGAAACTTGCAAGGCTAAGTGCAAGTGAATGTAAGAGAATTTGTAAAGGCTTTGTGCTATAACCTATCTCGGGGAAGGAGGATATAGAGAGGTGTGCACATATATCCTTTCCTATGCAGAGTAGGACCTTATGGCTCTATGCATGTAGATTATTGATAGAAGATAATAAAGAAGATGAAGAGTTGGTGGACGTATCCCCAGGCTGGGGGTGAACCATGTATATCCTGTGTTATGGTTGTTTTGTGCATTTTCACCATTTCTTTGTGCCTTTGATGTGATTTATTCTTAGTGTTGTTATCTTAATGAATGTTAGAAGCATCTGAAATAATAGCTTAGTGCTCAGTAATGCGAATGAATGCCAAATATGATCTGTTTATTTATGCTAAGTTCTTAAAGGAGTTTAATCTTGTTGAATATTGTGTTTCACTGTAATTAGGGTTTATCTATGTTGTAGACAAAGGTTAAGTACTAATGAGTGACATCTGCTAAGTTCTTGTTAGAGTATTGTAATCACAGATCTGTGTCCTAGCTAAGGTTGCAGACACTGGAGTCCTACAATGACCCTTGCCTCTACCTCAGGTGAAAATTCATCTTGTTAGTAGGTGTTTCCGAAAGGGCAGATAGTTAGGGTTTTGTTGGTGCGTTGTTGAAGCATTGATCCCTGGGTATGCGCTTGTGCCAACAAATGGTTCTATTGTCGGGACGTGAAACTATGATTGTTGGGAACTGAGGAAAAGAAAGAAAGCTTTGTGCGCAGATCTGTTGCTTTAGTATTCTACTTGATTGTGAAGCTTTGTGCTAAGAAAGGAGGTAGATCTAAAGAAAAGAGGTAAGATCATTGAATTTTTTTTATTAAAGAGGTAATATCTTAAATCTTTGTGCTTTTATAAAGGTAAGATAAGTGGAAATTTTTGTTTCAACAGTATGGATCTAGGTATGTTTGATAAATTTTGTCCCAGTCTGAAAACTAGGGCACAGTTAGAAGAAAGAAGATTTGATATGAATAGATTTGATAGAAATAATGAAAGATATGTTATTCCTATGCATAGAAAGAATGTTTGGACTAACGAATGGATGTAGGATCATAGGAAGAATTTTCTACAGGTTAGCTACCATGATCCTAGTGTGCAGTACAAGAAAGGTTGGGGATTATTTAAGAGAAATAGAGGATTAACCCTTTGTTACAGTTGTAGAAGACCATGCCATCTTGCTAAGGGTTGCCCTGATAGAAGACCTAGTTGTCTTTCTTGTAAATCTATGGACCATGAAGTTTTGGATTTCCCTAGAATGATTGCTAAACTTGAAAGAATGAATATGGAACAAGATAAACATGATAAAAACTTAGAAATTAAGACTATGGAAGAACCCCAAAAAGGATTAGAGATTGTATTGTCAGAAATACAAGAAACCCTGAATGATCATAGAGACATCAATCTATCAGAGATCTTAAAAGACAAATAATGCAGAGAAGCAATAATAGGAGACTTCAACATAGAATGTGTTCTAGATGAGGAAACATAGGTTAATCTCATGATAGAAAGTACTTGGGAAATTTTAGGAAAGCCTGCTATGATTCCTTCATTGGGAGGGATAGTATTATTTAGAGGAAAGTTGATAACCCTATGTGGAAGAATTACATAGACATATATGAGTGTTCATGGAACTTCAATAAAAGAAGAATTTGAGGTTGTTAAATTTATTGAGAACAATGCCCCATTTGCTATGTTGCTAGGAAAAACCTGGATTGAGAAAGATCAGATCCGAAGAAAACAAGAAGAGGAAGCTCTAGAACAGAAAAAGAAAGAACTAAGGGACTTCATGGCTAAGAGAGTAGCACAATTACTGGAAGAAAAAGAAAACCAGTCAAAGCTACTGAGGACCAAAAATCTGGTTGTCAAAGTTGAAAGAACAAAAGCAGACGTGAAACACCTATCTATACAAGAGAGTAGAGCGCCTACCTCAGACAGAGAAGAAGTATTGGCCTTGAAACCTATGGAAGACCATCAACAACATGAAGTTACTATTCCAAGAGGAGATAAGAATCAAAATGGGAAGAGGAACCTAGTAACACAGATCACAGGGAAGAAGGCTAGAAATCTCAGCAAGAAGAAAGAAAAGTTGTAGAAATTATAGGAAGTTCCAAAGAAGACTTCGCAGAAGGAATGTCTCCATAATTCAAACTTCAGTAGAATATTAGAGAAAATCTGATTGGCACTTCACCATGATGGAGCGATATGACCATTGGAGGCATTATAATCATTAGATTGACGTTCTCGAATGGTTAAAACAACAATTATGATTAGAAATCTTGCCATCAGACCGTTGGGACCGAACCATAATGGAAAAAACTACATTGATGAAGGATTATTATCCTTTGGAAGGATCCATTACGTAGTTGTCTACTTATCCCATTCACTATTGTGCCAAGCCCACTTTCACAAATTGTATATGAGCCAACAAGATAACTCATTGGTATTGTGTTGTTCTTATTGAGACCTTGCCATCCATTCTATTGCATTGAGAATATGTTCATCAACCTGAGATATCTGATCTCGAGTGTGCATGTTGGACAAGCTTAGTGCTCTGAAAAAGTTACTAGAGGAAATTTTAATCAATCTAATGGCAGAGAGAGTGATTTCCACAGGAGTTCAAGCTTCATCGACGCGATGAGTAAAAGCCTTCCCGTCGACTTCTCGTGGATATGGACCATTCCGAGTTGTATATGATAAAAGAACCAAGCATCGAGATGACTTGGAAAAAATGAAGTTAATCCCTTCCATCCAGCCCGACTACATCCTGCCCTTGACCGGTGTTTTGAATCATGAAAGTGTACCCAGGGACTTCGACTACACCTTGGTTACTGTGTACCACCTAAAGGGGATACGCAAAGGAAAGCCTCATCCGGATAAGATCATGACACTAAAGATGAATGAATTTAACCTATGGGATCACAAGAACTTCATCATGCTCTCTCCTCACAGGTATTTGACTAGGACGAAGGGGAAGAAGTCGAGGATAATCCCCTAACCATGGACTATGGACCTCGCACAATCCACCATCCTGAACGTAATGAAAATACCCCATTTTGGAAGACACCGGGATGTTAACGCGTGCGTTAATATCCTACTGTCAAGCTTCCATGGTGATTATTTATGTCTATATAGATGCATCGCCATCAATCCGACGCTAATCCATCAGATCACCGGATTGAGCATGCAGGGACCAGACCTGCAAGAGTTCTACACAGGGAAGGCTGCAGACCATGCCCTAGCGCAGAAGATTAAAGATACATACGGCGATGTGGAGAAAGTGAAGCGAGGCTACAAGGTAGCCTCCATATAGAATGGCACAATATGCCTTGCTTGCGTCGAGGGGCTACATATGAACTGGGAAACGTACTTAGTGAACTAGTTAGACCAAGACTTTTGCAAAGCCTAGGATCAGGGATATGAGTTCCATTTTAGTTGGTTTTTGATCCTCATCGCATTCATATCTTGGGAGATTCTAGAAGGTGTGACCTTCGATGAACTAGAACCATATGAATCCTTAGCCACGAAGTTCACTTCACTATGGTATTCATGTGATATGGGAAAATAATGAAAATCAAACGCGGTGTTCCACACCTACTACCTGTAGTTAAAGAGGGATATTAAGGCTATCCCTCGTATAACGCCAAACACCCTACACAAGTTCAGGCCATTTGTGAAGCTCCACATAGACATAAATTTTATCTACATCTATGCGCGCAGAGATGAACACAAAGAAGTAGTACAGAGTTATTACAAACTAAGATACACATGAGTGGACTTAGAATAAATAACTAAGGAGTGGCCTGGAGAGATCCTTATCCCTGTTGACCCTATAGAACTGTCTGATCCTAAACTAATTGTATGCATGATGATCACTCGTCAAGGGCATGATACACCTGGAACTAGCAGAAGGAAGAAGACAGAAGAAGTCCATCAACTAAACATTACATCAAAAGAAATTGCTTCAGACTCACTTGGAGGAGGAGGTGATGATGAAGTAGATAAAGAAGAGAAAAATGGACAAGAATATCAACAGAATCAAGGTGAAGTAATACCACCACAGAATCCCCCTAAAGAATCAGAGCCATCTCACAAAAGAAAGGTTTCTCCCACAAAACCCACATTGTGGAAGAAGTAAAAATCTAGTAAGACCAAGTTGCAGATTGTGCTCATGCTCGATGACTTCGACTTCATCATCATAGATGTATCAGATGCCTCAAAATATATTTTGCAGAGAAATTAAGCTAAGAAAGAGACCATGTATGAAAAAATTGAAGCAGAACTGCGAGGGGTACAACAGGCCCTTCACTCCAGTCGCGTAGTGTCCACCATGCCCCCTCCATCAGAAGAAACAGAGTTGGGAGATGAGCCCACCCAACTCCACAAACTAGCCGATGCGAGTAAAGCTCACCTTCGTCATGCATAGGAAGAAATGGAATAGGCCACAATGGCCTTGAAGTAAGCACAAGAGGAAGTAACAGAGAAACGTAGGGTTGCGTAGCAGGAGAAGGTTTCCCTCCAAGAAACGTTTGAAGAGAAAAAGGCGCAGATCTAGCACGAGAAAGAACAACTGCTTGTGGAGAAGGTTGAAGTAAAAGAAGCAGTCAGTAGAGCACTTTTCTCTATGACAGGCTTAGAGAAAAATGAGGAATACCCAGTGGAATATCAAGTAGCATAGCTTGCTGAAGTCATCCAACAACTTCAACAGAGAATAGCAGATCTAGAGATACAAACAATACCAAGTACTCTGTAGGACATGCGAGACCAAAGAGAAGCCACTACCCGGAGCATAGTTGACAGGATCAGAACATTAGCTCTAGAATGTC
>SNQJ01S0093304.1:19826-32281 GCA_010110895.2 Picea sitchensis
AGCAATAAAATAAAACAAATGTGGAAATAAAACACAGAAGATACACAATACAAGAGAGACACATATTTACGTGGTTCACCCAGTGTGGGCTACGTCCACCAGAGAAATTGCCAGGTCCTTCCTTTATTATTATCTAGCAAAATGAAGGGATACAACCTACAACAAAACCCATTGTAACTTCCTCTTCTTTCTCTCACAGTCTCCTCTCTCAGAATATAATATTCACCATCAACCATAGCCGCAATACATTTCCCTCATAAAAGAGGGTTTCCTTCTAGGGCAAAAAACCCTAACATAATCTCTACCATTAGATCTGCGACCTTATAATGAATGGTCCAAATTTATAATTAAATTACAATAAACTTTTATAAGGCAATTTTTGCTTCGAGGGCTTCGCCCCCGAACCCCCGCTGGGGGCCCGCTTGCCCCCAGACCCCCCAGCCGGGGGGATAGGCCCCCCGGACCCCGCATGGAAGAGTGTACATACTTCTGGGGTGTAAATACTTCATGGGGTATAAACATGGCTGAAAGTAAAAGACCTATAAATTAGGAAGATAATCAGGATCCACAACCAACATACCAATGAATGGATGACTTGAGAACCTTTTTCAGACAACTCATGTTGTTGATTTTCTAAGCAAATGTTGATGAAATTAACCCCCAGAGATTTGCAATTCGATTCAGCCAGCAACCTAGCTAAATATTCACCTTTAACCAATTTGGTGGGATTTATTTCAAGATCAAATTCAAGAATTTTTGGAATCCATTAGCTCCTTCTTCCATCTATTTCATGCTAAATAAGAATCTCTTTCACCAAGGCTGAAGGGACATATGAAATGACTTTTGAATGCAACACATAGAATCTTAAATCCTTGAGAGATTTAACCAAAGCATAGGCCTATTTTTCCATGATGTCATATTTTATTTCAACATCCCTCAATGCCCTGCTGGAAAAGGCAATAGGATGCTCTAACCCTTCTTCATTGTTTTTCAATAAAACAACATCTACTGTGTCAAATGAAGAAAAATAAAATATCAAAAAATCCTTGGAGTAGTCAGGGTTGTTGATCATAGGTTCTTCAGTCAAATCCTGTTTGATTTTCTCAAAAGAATTTCGAGATTGAGTAGTCCATTTTATTTCATTTCCTTTCCTTAGCATGGCGTTAATATACTTTACCAATTCAACAAAAAGTGTAACAAACCTTCTCAAAAAAATTATTTCCCCTAAGAACGACTAAACTTCTTTCTTGGATCTAGGGAAAGACAAGTTCTGGATAGCTTCTACTTTGCTTGAATCAATCCTTACCCCTTCATCTGATACAATTTTCCCCAATAATTTCCCCTCTTTCATGGAAAACACTGAATTTTTTGGAAGTAAAGAGAGACCAAATTTTCTCCACTTCAAGAAAACCCTTTTCAAATGATGATAATGTTCTTCATCGGATTGTGAGAACACTTTTATTTCATCCAAATAAATGACTACAAAGTTTTCCTTCTCCCCAATAAAGGAATTGTCCATGGCTCGCTAAAAGGTATCTCTCGTGTTCATCAATCCAAATGGAATTTTAGCATACATGAATGTACCCCAACGAATGGTGAAGGTTTTCTTCTCTCTATCTTCAGGAAAGAAAAAGATCTACTTGTAGCCAGAAAAACCATCAATCATAGACATCCTAGATGCACCTGCCACCCTCTGTAATATGTGATCCATCTTTGGCAAGGGGTAATTATCTTTCTTAGAGCTTCTATTCAAATTTCTGAAATCGACACAAAGTCTGATTTCTCCATTCTTCTTTCTCATTGGGACCAAGTTGGACACCCATTCAAAATACCTTAAAGGAATGATAATCTTGGCATCCAAAATATTTTTTACCTCTTTTTCCATAATAGGAAGTAGCATAGGATTTATTTGTCTCAACTTCTACATAAATGGCTTGGTATCTTCCTTCAAAGGAATATTATGTTCAATGATGCTTGTGTAGTATGTTCTCATATATTCATATGTCCAGGAAAACACATTAGAAAACTCTCTTAACAACTTAACATATTCAACCCTTTGTTCCGTTGACAAGCTGCTAGAAAACTTGACATAATTTGGATCCTTCTCTGTAACCACATTGCATTCAATTACATTAGCATCATCAATTGAACCTTTAACCTTTATAGCCGCATCATTCCTGTCCAACAATCTTTCCAAAGGAACTAGTCCTTTTGGATTATGGTTACTAGGACACTGAACAATATGATGCTTACAAATTTTATTTAGAAAAACATCAGCATGAGGATTATTTTAAGAATCATGATCTTGATCAATATGTAATGTAGAAAACTCATCAATAGTTTCAAGAAATCTTTTTATCTCAAGATCATCCTCAAACACCTTCCAATGTTTGACATTGTTAGGTATAGAGGGTCTATACTTCACTTCTACACCATAATTGAGTTTAGGTGGCAAAGGGACTCTAAAATTACTTGTTGAAACAACCAAAGAATCATCGATGGTATTCTCCTCTCTTGAAATAAATGAAATATTGAAATATAAGAAGAAATTGTCAACAAGATCCCAAACTTCATTTCTATAAGTCCTTATATTGAGGTGTTTTTCTTGATATAGAATTTTGATTTGATGGACAAATAATTCAACATCCACAAACACTGCTAGCTCTTCAATCCCCATGTCCTTTTCATCCCTCAAACCCAAAACAAGAGCTTGATACTCTGCCACATTGTTGGTAGTTTCAAATTCTATCTTGTAGGACAAATATTTGGTCTCTTGAGTAGGTGAAACAAAGACTACTCTAGCACCACCACCTTCCTTAGAAGAGGCTCCATCAAAGTACATCTTCCAAATAGAGGTAGTTGGAGGAGAATCTTCACAAAAAATAATGGACTATTTTCTGATTTCAAGAGGAGTTTCAGGAGCATAAATGAGTTGCAATATACTCGATCCCAAATCAGTATCAAGTGAAAAAATAGGATAGCTAGTGGGGTTTTCTTCATAACTGATGATGTATGCCAACTGAGCTTCCTTGTAAATCCTTCTATGCTCCCCCCCAAACATAGGAATGGTGGCATATTTCAGGTCCATTTGCAAGGTTCCCCCTAATATTTTTATCCAAGATCTTGACAAGAGCATACCAAACTTAGGGGGACATCATCCACCACAATATCCATGACCACACTCTTCATGGGAAACTAAAACAAGGTCACAACTAGATCTTTGATGACCCCAATACACTTCACTTTCCTAGAGTCAAAAGAATACAAGTCATGGTAAGTTTTTATAATTTCCAATCCAAGTTCAGCCATGATTGTTTTTGGCATGAGATTGTGAGATGCCCCTAAGTCCATCAAGTAGTTATGAAACACCTTATCATGAATGTTTAGTAATTTATAGAAAGGAGGAGATGAATAATCTTTATCGTCTATCAAAGGTCCTAATATGACTTCTAGATTTTCATCTTGAAGATTGACCGAATCAGTGGAATTGGAGGAGGTTTCAGGATGTAATATTTCGGAAAGATATTTTTTAAATTCTTCATTTTTTATCAGCTCCAAAAAAGGTACAAGTATTTTGATATTTTGGATCTCACATTCAAAGATGAAGGAAGATGGATATTTCAGAATCTCCTTGACTTTTGGTGTAGGGTTCTTGACCAAATCTTGAGGGCTTTGTACATATTTTTCTTTGTTGCCAACTATCATAGTCTTGGTAGAATTTTTTGTTTTTGTGGGCTGATCAAGAGTATTAGTCTTTTCCACTTTCTTTTTAGATCTCAGATTATATCTATTAGTATTTTCTTTCACCTTTTCTCCCTTACCCAATTCATTTATTTTATTATCCATCAGGGATTCCTCATATGCAGATTCAGTCAAGTGGGAGGATGAAGAGGTGTCACCTAGGAAATGGATCTCAGGATCAATTTATTCACCCTCTCCTTCTTCATCAACAACAAGGTTGTTTTGTAAAGGAGTTTGGACCTTTTGATCATCCCTCTGTATGCTTCTTGGATCTATTGGAAGGATCTGAGGAGAATTATTGGGTCTTCTGAAGTTACCTTTGTTATCAGCATTTTGTGTATTTCTATAGCTTTGTTTTCCTTCAAGATTTAACTTATCCATCTCAGTAGAAAGAGATTTTACTAATTTGGTAAGTTCATCAACTTCAGGATGGACAATAGAGGAATCAGAGGTTGAGGCTTCAGTTCTATTTTTTTATATTGTCGCTATAAGATTTTCCCCTAAGTTTGTCAGATGCCACTATGTTAGATTCTACCTCCAAGGCTTCATCTTGCATATGAGATAAGGAGGCAAATCTTCTTTCTCTCAATAGAAGGAAAAACTCAAAGTCAAAATCACCAGCAAAGGTTTCTGTAGGCTTTATCTCAACAGGGATCTTATTGTACATTTTATTGAATGTTTTATAGAAGTCAAAGATAGATTCCCCCTCTTTTCTCTCTAGGGATCCAAATTTTGTGATATAATACAAAAAATATTTTTTATCCCCACACTGTCTCAATAAAGCATCATCTAAATCCTTAATCCCAACAATGGATCTAGGATTCAAACCCCAAAACCATTTCCTAGCCTCACCATCAAGGCTCTAGACAAAGACTCTCATCCACACATCCTCATTTTCAATGTTTAGATTGCCTGCATAACTATAGAAGGCAACAAGGTGTTCTTCAACAGTTATGTCTTCTTCTCCTGTGAATTTGGGCATTTGTTTTAGGTAATCTCCAACAGGGAGAGCATTCATAGGCTCGGGTAATATAAGAGGGGCATATCTAGTAGCCACTATGGCATCCATCCTATTTCTAGGAGGGTTATGTTGGATTAATGAGAGGGGGGTGAATCAGTAATAGAGAAATTTAATCCCTTTTCACCATAAAATGCAAGTGTTATATCAATGTAGCATTATCATCGAATATTTGCAGATTAAATAAATAGTGAACAAATGAGCAATCACACACTACACAATACACCAGTGTTTTACGTGGAAACCCAAAGATGAAGAAAACCACAGAATGATTTTTTTTATATGTCTTTAAGAATTACATTCATTGGAAGCACCAACTTCCTTTGTTTTCTAGTTGCAATTGGAAGGAGGCTCCAACCCCCTAGTTTCTCAGGCTACAACTTGAAGGAAGCTCCAACTCCCCAATTCTCTGGCTACAACCAGACAAAGGCTACAACCCCGTATGTTCTCCGACTATAATCGAAAGGTGGATACAATCACCCGTCCTTGCCCCGTACAACCTCCTTGGCATAGAATTAGAATGATGGAACCACTGTCACACTATCACTGTGAGATATACTACTATAAACCTATACCAATCAACCTGCACCAAATGGCCTGTACCAATAATTTAAACCATGCATTAACCATGAATCAACATGTACCTCAACATGTAATGAAACTATGCCATAAACAAGTGCATCAACCATGCACCAACCTATACCAAACAACATGTAGTCAACATGTACCATAAACAAGTGCATTAACCATGCACCAACCTATACCTCAACCTATACCATGAACAAGTGCATCAACCAAGCACCAAACCTATAACTCAACCTGTACCATGAACAAGTGCATCAACCATGCACCAAAACTGTACAAATAACATGTCACAACAACATGTCCAAACAACCTATCACAACAACCTATCTCATCAATTTTATCAACCAAATCATATCTATTCACCAAGATTAATCACCAAGACAACTCTCAAAGATGTGCATCAACCAAGGATAACACAACAACTCATAATCATCACCAAGATCAATATGTTCTTCTAATAATATACTAGTAGAAGTATGCTACATCATCCATAAACCATGTGTCAACAATAATACTAACAAGTGCCTCCAACCATGTACCACATATGTACCAATCATGTATCAACTACTCATCAACTATGACTCGTCAATATGTACCAACATCATCAACCATACACCTCATGTATGTGCCAACTCATCAACTACCTGTCTCAACCATGTACCCAAAATGTACCTCAACCGAAATCCCTCATCAATTTCATCATCCAAATTTGATTTGTAACTCCATAATAGAACTGGTGTATATGATCACATACATGCAAACCTTCCTTAACTTTAACAACAAGAGACTAGCATTTTCATCAAACTTTACCTTAGTCTCACATGACTAGTTTTGGATTAGTCAACAACCCTAACTTGAAATAATCATAACTATGTACTTACAATGAATAAAGATTTGAAAATAGTACACAATTTTTTTCAGTGTGTTATATGCAATTCCTCTAGGTGTCACTAATTGGAACGTTTCAGAAAAGGAGTTATAGGAAAAATGACATACCTTGTTGAATTCTAACTTATTCTAGAGAGAGAACTTGTAGAGCGTGCTCCACACAGAATATTTGTTGTATGGATCTGAAAATTTTACAAAGAGTACTACAGACTATAATCTAACTAACAAATTTGGTCTTACTGAATTTGGACCTATTATGAAGAATTTATGATGTTTTTACCTGAAACCCCTGTTTTAGACTAGTTTTAGGACTAGTCACAAACCCTATTTTCCATGGAGTGTAACTCCAAAATACAACGACCCAAAAGTTTAAATTCATACCACATCTACATGGATATTTTTTCTCAATGGCCTCTCAATTTCATGGTTTGAATCATTCTAGAAAAAAAAGTTATTACAAAAATGGTGAGATGACTTGTAAATAAAATACCTTAAAAAGAATCATCAAAATAATTTATCCTCCCTTGAATTTCGGCCTTCTTTACTTCACATTCTCTTGGAAATTCAACTTCAATATCCTTTGGTTACCTCACTCACCTGTATATATTCAATATTCTCAAGTGTGTTTAAAATGAGAGAGCCTTGCCTCTTATTTATACTTTCATGTAGCTTCCTAAATGGGTTACCTTTTAACCATCTTAACCGACTTTACTTATTTTAGGGTTAACCAACATCTAACCACTTGTCCAATTAGTAATTTATCCATTAAATTTATTATTTAAATAATTTATTTTTTATCCACTTTGATTTATAGTACACTCATCACCTCACTTTACCTCAAGGGGTTACCTTCTAACCATCTTAAACCAATTTCCTTATTTTAGGGCTAACCCACTTCTAACCACTTGTCAACTTAGTAATTAACTTTATTATTTAAATAATTTATTTTATATTCACTTTGAATTATAGTACACTCATCACTTCAATTTATTATTTACCCTCTAAAAATCTCTTAAACCACTTTGACTACTTTGACCTTTTGGGGCTTCTAGATGACTCATGAGGGTTCTCCAACTTCACATGGCCATAACTCTCTAACCGTGAGGAGATATGTGATGTTCCACATACTACCATAAATGGAATGACATGTAATATCCATATAGAATAATATTACCTTAAAATATATCAAAACTCATACCATGATACATCAAACACGCTTGGGTCCATTACCCAAACCTAGGATGTCCAACTTCACATGGCCATAACTCTCTAACCGTGAGGAGTTATGTGATGTTACACATACCAACAGAAATGTAATGACATGTACTACCCATATAGAATAGGATTACCTTCAAATATATTAAAACTCATACCATTATACATAAAACAAACTGGGGTCCATTACCCAAACCTTTGTGCTACCGAAATTCTCTACCAGACTTTCTCCAAGGGTTGACATCAATCACTAAGGGTTGAAATCAATCTAAAATATAAATCTCCAATGATTGACATAAATGACAACCAAAAATCCATACCAATTTTCCATCAGCCTAAGCCAACTGGCTGACAATATCCCCCTTTGGCATTGATGGAAACACTTAGTCATGATAACATTCATACTTATAATCCTCATCAATGTTTCTATATATCCCCCTTTGACATCAATGGAAAAGGGTATATCCCTTTGGGGATTCTCCCCCTGACTAAACTCTCCTTGAGATTCTCCTCCTGTCTACATGCCTCTGTTCTGTCTCTCCAAGCATTTCCATCCTGCATCTAATAAATATATCCCCCTTTGTTATCAATGGAATAGGTATCTTTCCATCTGGGGATGTGACCCCTAACTGAACTGTCCTTGGGGATACTCCCTCTGACAGATCTCTTCCTGAAATTGATCTCCCAACCTGAACTGTCCTCTTTATGGTGCGTCCTCATGTAAATATAAGACATATAAGACAAGCATTCAAAATAATTCATTTTGGTGTATAAATTACTCCAAGTCTCTGGTGAAGATACTCAAAGGCTTCTTGTGGAAGCGGTTTTGTAAATATGTCTTCCACTTGTTCTTTTGTGCCCACATATTCAACTCTGATGTTCTTCTCTGCAACCTGTTCTCGTAGAAAGTGATACTTGATTTGAATGTGCTTCTTTTTGGAGTGCATCACCGAGTTATTTGAAATACTGATGGCACTTGTATTATCACAATAGATTGGAATGGGCTCATCATACTCAACCTGTATATTTTTCATAGTTTGTTTCATCCATAAAACCTGTGTACAACATGTTGTTGCTGCAATATATTATGCCTCAACTATAGATAAAGATATTGATGATTATTTCTTGCTTAGCCATGATACTAAAAGCTCACCCAAGTAGAACACTGCTCCACTGGTGCTTCATCGGTCATCAATGCAACCTGCCCAATCTACATCTGTGTAGGCAATAAGTGATAGATCCTTTCCTTTTGGATACCATAATCCAAATTCTCATGTTCCTTTGAGATATCTGAAAATCCTCTTCACTGCTAATACATGTGATTCCTTTGGTGCTGCATGAAATTGTGCCACCTCTCCAACTGTTTGCATTACATCAGGTCTGGATGTTGTCACATATAGTAAGATACCAATCATTGACCAGTATTGCCTCTAGTCTATAGACTTTGAATCATCATCTTTACTAAACTTGCAACTGGTTTTCATAGGAGTGGTAACTAGTTTGCAATATCCCATTCTAAACCTCTTTAGCATTTCTCTGATATACTTAGTTTGAGAAATAAAAATTCCTTGGTTTATTTGACATATATGAAGACCTAGAAAGAAGGATAGTTCTCCAAGTAATGATATTTCAAATTCATTCTGCATATCCTTTGCAAAATTCTGGCTTAACCTATCATTAATACTTCCAAAAACAATATCATCAATATAAATTTCAATTAATAAAATACTACCTTGAGTTACCTTGATGTAGAAGTTGTTGTATGCACTTCCTTTCCACAGTTCGTAGGGATTTTTGTCATTATTGTTTCTGAGCATTACTCTATTTTGAATGTGAATTGTTGTATGCACTTCATGTGTCCAAAATGTATCTGTCAATTTGGAATCCATTAGCATTGTTCAAACCATTTCCTGCGTAATTATCATCCATTTTGATAATGTTTCTTTCTCTCTGAACCACTCTTTGAACCAATCTATGAATCCATGCTCTTGTCCAATTTCATATATCTATCCAAACCTGCTAAGTATTTGTACAAATCCATCTCTTTCCATATTTTCCAAGACTCTACTTGCAGAATTGTCCATAATGTTGACCCATTTTTTACTATACTATCATGAAGTCTTGATTAATCTATCAAAATGTACTTCTACTAACTGAATTCTATGGATCTCTCTTCTCAAACTTTGCAAGCTACTCGAAGGATGATTCTTTGGTTTGTCACAACTATCACATAGACTCCCCCTATCTAATATTCATATTACCCATGAGTCTCTAATTTGGATGGCTCAGAACAATTCCCAATATGATGTGTATTTATCATCATCTTCATTGGTAGATTCATCATCTCTCTAATATTTGAATTCTTTCTTTCTGTCTATGGAATCATATTTCACTACAATACTTGAAAGTACAATCTATTGAACTTGTTCCTTATTTACTTTTCCTTCTTTTCTTTCATTTATTTTCCAAACCTTTCTATATCTGACATCCTTCTTTTTCTCTATAGATTTTTCTTCATCTTGTTTTATTTTCAATCTTGCGATCTCTGGGACCTAGTATTTGTTCACTCATTCTTCCTGTTTTCTTATCCATACTTTATTATATATGATATCAGTGTTCTCTCTCATCAAAGTATCGATCATGGTTCTACAATCATGAGCTATGTGTCCATAGTTATTCCATTTGTAACATTCAATGTTGCGTGGGGCCACATAGGCATTTCTTGCTTGAACATTTCTTTTATAATCCCTACAATATGCAACCTTATGTCCAAAGTTAGTACAATAAAAACAATGACCATTAAATAAATTTGCATACCTAGAAGTGAATGATCTTCTTTGTGGTGTAGTCCTTCTGAATTTCTGCCTTGTATGATCATGATCATTATTGAAGCTTCTTTGTGGCTTGAACATGGATGGTTTTCTTGAATATGTATCTTTATTAGTTTTCTTAGATTCTGGTTGACCATGATTCATTCCTTTGATTACTTCTTCATAACTCTTTCTATTTTCTTCATTCTTCTTTTCTAGAAACATATAGTGCTTATATTCATTCTCTAGAACTGATGTGGATGTTTCTATCTCTTCAACGTTCTTGTTGATCTTGACGATTTTGACTCTTAGTGTGACAAATTCTTCTTCAATATTCTCAACCTCTTCCTCTTTCTTCATTATCTGAGACTTCATGAACTCTTATGTTTTCTTTACTTCTTCAATTTGGATTTTCAATACAATTATTTCTTCTTCCAGTCTTCTCTCTTCTTGACCAAACTCTTCCTCAAGTTGGTTTAAGTCATTGGTTCTTTCCTTGAGATGAACCATCAATATATTTTCTCTCTTTTCCGCTTCTTCCTTTTGTGTTGTTATGTTGGCTTCTAAACATTTCTTTTGATATTCTAGAGTTTCTTCAATTCTTCTAGCCTCTTCTAGTTGAGCTCTTAAATTCTTGATGACCTTTTGATGTTTTTTGGAACCTTGAACACTTTCCTTTTTCTTCATCAATTCTTTCTTGGATGACTTGTTTTATTCTTTTTCTTTCTTTAGATATTCAATTGCACTGATCAATTTTTCTCTGTAATCAACTTTTCCTTCTTTATACTCTTTCTCTTTTGAATTTGTCTGACAGGATGCACATCTTTCTTCTTGTTCTATATCTGCATCTTCTTTGGCATTTTTTGAATCTACAATGGGTGAAGAATATATGTCATGTAACTTATCCCTAAGTTCTTTGGCTGATGAACATTTACCAACCTTTTCTCTTACCAGATTAGGTAATCCCTCCTAGATGAAATCCATTTCTATTTTGTGATTCTTCCTCAATTCCTTCTTGGATGCAAACTTTTCCCTTTTTGAACTATCATATCCTGTAACAGATGATAGAAAAATATAATGTCCCTGTGCCTATAAAAATACTTTCTTCCTTATGCTCCACATCTCATACTTAAAACCATTCTGAACATTAAACATTGGTACTCCATTCTCAGAATAATGCATGATCTCCTTCCAGTGGTTAAACTGTTTCCTGAAGTAACCTACTCTGATACCAATTGTTGGATTACAGAGAGGGGTGTGAATAAGTAATAGAGCAATTTAATCCTTTTTCACCATAAAATGAAAGTGTTATATCAATGTAGCATTATCATCCAATAGTTGCAGAGTAAATAAACAATGAAAAATGAGCAATCACACACATACACAGTACACCAATGTTTTACGTGGAAATCCAAAGCGCGTGAAAACCAAAAAATGATTTTTCTCATATCTCTTTAAGAATTACATTCATTGGAAACACCAACTTCCTATGCTTTCCAGCTGCAACTGGAAGGAGGCTCCAACCCCCTAGTTTCTCAGGATACAACCTCAAAGAAGCTCCAACTCCCCAATTCTATGGCTACAACTAGAAGGAGTATACAACCCCCTATGTTCTCCAACTACAACTGGAAGGTGGATACAACCATCTGACCTTGCCTTATCCAACCACCCACGTGTAGAAGTCGAATGAAGGAACCACTTTCTCACTATCACTATGAGATATATTGTTGTAAATCTATACCAATCAACCTGCACCAAAGGAACTATACCAATAACATGAACCATGAAAAAACCATGAATCAACCTGTACCTCAACCTGTAATGAACCTGCACCATACAAAAGTGCATCAACCATGCACCAACATGTACCAAACTACCTATATTCAACATGTACCATAAACAAGTGCATTAAACATGCACCAACCTGTAACTCAACCTGTACCATGAACAAGTGCATCAACCATGCACCAAACCTGTACATCAACCTATACCATGAACAAGTGCATCAAACACGCACCAAACCTATACAAATAACATGTCAGAAAAACCTGTCCAGACAACCTATCACAACAACCTGTATCATCAATCTTATAAACCAAATCATATATACTCACCAAGATCAATCACGAAGACAAATCTCAAATATGTGCATTAACCAAGCATAACACAACAAATCATAATCATCATGAATATCAATA
>SNQJ01S0093306.1:0-32281 GCA_010110895.2 Picea sitchensis
TTTGTAGGGGATATATATATTACAATATATTACAATATTACAATGTAATAGTAATGCCATATTACAATATTACAATATTACAATGTAATAGTAATGCCATATTACAATACTACAATATTACAATGTAATAGTAATGCCATATTACAATGTAATATGGCATTACCATATTACATTGTAATATGGCATACAATATGGTATACCATATTTGATGTAAAAAAAAATCTTTAAACCTAAACTCATCGTGGAAATATCGACGCAAGTTCATCAGAATTTGCCACGAATATTCGTCGCATATACAACATGTGCGTCATAAGTTATTGGCTTGGCATAACTTTTCGTCCCAATTGCGACGAAGTTTCATCATAATTACTACATTTCTTCGTTGTTATTTCGACGATATTTCGTCACAATTGTGACGATGCATAGGGTTAACCGATATTGAAGGTGGTGACAAGTGGAGAGCTATTTTCGTCGATGTTTCCATGAACACTTGGATTGTGGATATAGCGACAAAATTATTCTGACGAAATAAAATGTCGGCTTTCGTGGAAATTGTGACAGATAAGTGTGGCAATATCACCGAAAAACCGTTGCAAATTTGCTCATATGTATTAGTGACCCAACTCTCCTCTTTATCTCCAAAACAACATGTAAAAACTATCCCAAAAAGGAACTTGAAATTCCGTTTCTTTTCATGCAAGCTTGACTCTCACATTTCCCAAAAAGTGGTTGTACTCATCCCATGCCATCATAAATTAGTGAGTTGACCTTTCCCACCTACCACTCTTCAGTCACTTGAATGTCTCTTTTGATATTTCTAAGGGAATAAACATTATAATGAAATGGCTTGAACTAATATAAATGGGTAACTCCTTGGACCCCTCTTCAACCCGCTTTCTTGGTGAATCATAGCCCCCCGTCATTATTGTCTCACTCGTACCCTAGCAAGTGAGTATTATTTTTATTAATAATTTCCAATGTACAAAATACATAATTCGGCCATTAGCCATATTAATCAATATGGGTTGTTCGACCCAACATATCGGCTCACTAGCCTAAATCACATTTGCACATTTACATTATAATTTTTGGGGATTAAAACTAGGGATGTTACATCCCCTCCCCCTTATTTGTGCATTTTCCTCGGTGCACAACACCACACATGTGTACATACATATTGTGATTCTGGGCTCTCCAACATTTAATCAACATATAGGCTCTTCGACCTAACATCATAGAGGCATTCTAGCCCCAAAAAAATTCACATAAGCACTCGATCCTAAAACCATACATAATTGATTTCACAATTCATAATTTTTCCAGTACTTTCAACCATCAATCTCTCATTCCCCTTATCTTTCACAACCCAAGGAAGTGTACCTCCTTCTTTGCACCATAGTCCCTTGGACTATACCATTCCCCTCTAGGGTTACATCACAGACTCGTTGGGAAGTCTTAGAGTTGTGTCTCTAGGAACTCCAACTGTAACAACTTTTACAATTTGTCGATTCCCACAAAAATTCCAACCAATAGTTTCTCATTCCTTTCAACCTACACAATCCAAGAAATTTTACCCCCTTCTCTACACCATGATCCCTCAAGATGTACCACTTCCCTCCAGGGATCTAGAATAAGGTCAGACATGAAGTCTCAGAGTTGTCTCCAGAAAATCCAACTATGATAATGGAATCTCCAAACCTTCAAATATTTGCAAATGTGCCTCTTGCATTGCATATTCAACTCCACTTTGCTTCTTTCAAGCTGCAACAAGTCCACTGGACTTTACTTGTTCCATGCCTTTGTCCTTGAGCTCCATTTTCTTTCGGTGTTCTTCTTTCTGAGTACTCACTCATGTCTTCATTCTTCAATCATTCCTATGCAACCATCATGAAAAAATAAATGTTATAGCCATTATCATGTAACAATCATATTATTCACTGGAGTTCTCAACTCCACATTGTAACATTTATTCAAAAACAAGTTTGTAAACATAAACCGATACTTATCTGTGTGGTTATCTTGTGCTTCACAAAGCTGCCACAGGCAAGAATTCAGCTCATCATTCTTTCATACACACCCTCATGACTCTAGCCACCATGTCATATGCATCATGAAGTTACTTATTCCTTGTTATACTCACCCTCCAAGCTCATACATCCCCTTATATGCTTCATAGTCCCTCGGGTGATCCATCATTTTCCAATGTGTTCTTGTGCAAGGAGAGCACCAACTTACTACCAGAATCCCACTAGCAATTTGTACTCGATGTAAATCATAGGGTTATGGTGTCCTAATAGTATCCTTATTCCCAATATTTCCACCTTCAATAGCCAGTATCTCATATGTACACACATACAATCATCATGATATATCATCATAACAACTTCTGTTACTAATTCAAATAGGTTTTATAGGAAAAAACGTATTTCCCAGTATGAGATTCCTTCTCATAATGTTTGGCTCTTGCAACAACAAGCATTGGTATTCCTTATAGGCTTACACCATTTCCATACTCAAGACCATTATTCTTGCAAATTCCCCTCAACTTTCATTCCACCAAAAAAATTGTTAGTAAGTATGCACATTATGTTTTCATTGTAACATTTATGACAACTCATGGAATGATCTCAAAATTGTATCTTACCAACAATTAAATCACTTCTAGCTATTACTCATTTTAAATGGAATGAAACTATCACTCACTTTATATGCATTATCTAGCACACCAAGTTATAATGCAATCAAACATTACCAATAAACATATGTTCCAACACCCATGGCCACACCTAAACAATGCATCATTGCATTAACTCTAGAATACCATATATCTATGTCATGTAGTCTGCCATGGTGAGTTGGAAGGTTCAACCAACGCCTCAACACATCATCCAAACTATTCCCCATCTACTTGCTCGGTCATTTAGATACTTTCCTCTTCAACCCATACAAAACACCAAGAATATAATCCTCTAGTTCTCTTCAATGTCGACAAAGAGGTTGCATTCCAAACATCGGTTATATAGGGGAACACCATTATGCACTTGTACAACACTATATCCCTTCCATATCCAACCACATCATGGTCTCACATGTGTCTAGATCTACTGGCATCCATTTCTATAGAAGGAGTATGTCTCTTGACTTGGCCTAGTTATGATCTCATAACCAACATAACATAATATGTAATTAAATTTCATATAATTGCATTCAAGCACTAAGCAACATTTATATACTCAAGGCCTTCCATATTTACACATCAATTCTAATACTGAATTTTGACTAAGGTAATTCTTACCTCAATTCCCTTAAACATTTATGCATCATAAGTAACCCAAATGCATAGTTGTATGGTCATTATCACATTAGTTGATACTAACTGGTCAGCTGGTATTTTGTAGAAGCTTGTAGGCTCCTTTCTTGATCAACATTCTTACCATCCTAATTAACCTTTAAACAGATGCTTGTCATATGCAGCAACAGCAACATCAACACCTTCAACCATGTTATAAACATTTTTCTTGGATACCTAATCCATCACTAGTCATATTCAATCATCATAACATAATTATTACATATATAACAACAAACTATTCTCATGCCATATGCATGTCCAAGCATTTCCACATGAACTATTGCACATCAATATGCATCAAGTGTCCAATATCATCATGTCTAATAATGCACATGTATTCTATATTCATTGTGTGTATCATGCATCACTTCAAGTATGCACTCTAGTGCATATTTGTTTCATCTTCTTGTTCTCCACATAGCTATCCTTCAATCCTTCTAGATCCTTGTAGTCGTGTGCACTATCATTCTTCTCATCTATGCATTCATGTTCCTTAACCTGAACATTTTCCAACCAAGTCCCACTTGGCCATTCTCCATTTCCAGCCAATATTCCCTATTGGCAACTGCTTCCACTCAGGAAATCATGCCGCATCCTTACCTTGTTGGAACCTTCCATCATCTTGGAATGAGGTACTTTACATCATTCCATCAGCTTGATACTGTGATATCCTATGACTAACTTAACCATTAACATTATGGCATCCCTTGCGATTACTCTAGCAATCCATTGGATTTTCTCAATTTTGAATACTTCACTTCACTTCATTGTGTAATCCCTATGAATCCATACTTTTCCACTCAGATACCAAACTACTCCCAATGGAGTGATACATTTCTCTATTTGCACTTTTAAGTGAATAACCTTTATTATTTTGTCCCTTGAATTCTTTCAACCTACACTTTTCTTCCACTATGCACTCTATCCCATGAGTCACACTTCACCTCATGAGATCCTTGTTGTTCTTTTACAACAAGTTTACATTTCTATATTCAAGGCTATGGAGGCTTCCTTAACTCCTTGTGCCTTATTAATGACATTCTTCACCTAATGGATTCAGGTTTTTATGTGAGAATATCCATTGATTCTTCTTTACAAGTCATTAAGCCTCTATTAAGGCCCCTACGGCCCTATTTTAAGCCCTTAACACTCATTTATTATGTTTTTGTTCATTAGGATTAGGTCAGCTTAGTGGTAGGTTACATCATGCTCACTTTATCTCATATTTATAATAAAGGAGAATCATGTGTATAAACATCTCATATTGTCTTGTACAATGAATATATTATAAAAGGAGGTTTCCCCCTTGAAGTGGACTATTATTCATTGACTTATTATCATTTTCAAGGCATCGATTCATAACATTTGGTGTCAAGACCATCGATCCTAGGGTTTTTCTTCTTCAAGTGAGTCATCTTGGAATTCTCATTATAAAAAAAATTATGGGATGCTTCAGACAACAAAATTTAGAGGTTACTCAGGAGACATGTCATAGTAAGTCTATTAAAAATTTTAGTTTATGGTTCATTATACTTTCAGAGATATGGCCTATGGAAGACAAGGTTTCTGACTCATCTTGAAATCGGTTTTAAACGAGCCATCTTGGAATTTTTTCTATAAAACATTTTATGGAAAGTTTCATATGGTAAAATATTTTGGAAAATGAGGATAAATGTCATAATATAGGTGGTCAAAATTTTAGGTACGGTTTTGATATACTTTCATAGATATATTCTGTGGAAGACAACGTTTGTGACTAATCCTTAAATCAATTATCTTAGTATTTTTGCTGTAATTTTTTGTATTGAAGTTTCAAACTCTGGAATTTTCATAATCATGAGTTGATAAACTGAAGTACATGTAGGAAAAAAAATCAGATTTTGACCCATTGTATTTTATGATAAATAGCTTGTGAAAGTTAGGGTTTTTTCACAAGTTATTTTCTTATGATTTTAAAATTTTATTTTTTTGTTAGCAAGCTCATTTTGAAAAAAAAAATGGAGACGTGTTCTAGCATCTTTAAATAATACAAGATATGTCATTTAGCGGGTAAAATTATGGTTGGGGAAGAATACATGCAAGAAAAACACATGGTTTCATGTGGTTGGAAACACATTATTTCACCTAGTTGGAAACTCATGTAACCCATGTTGGCACCTCTTCGAGTAGTATCACATTAGACAATATTTGTAATTGGACTCTCACTTCCACATACCTTTGGGTATATAGGAAGTCCCATAGGTATACCTAAAACCAGCCTTAAATAAGTTTTTGGTCGACTTGTTTATATACTAAATCAAGAACAACACTCAGGGAGACCACTCTCTAGTACTTAGGTAGTCGAGTAGTATGGCTAAGGGCATGGTTGAGCCTCCTTAGTCAGTGCCCTGAGCTATTGAGTTGAGTACCATTATTGGATCTTGCACATATATCAGAAATCTATAGCACCTGACACTCCCTTGTCATTAGGACCCAATAACTTTTTCCCATGGATCCAAAGAAAGATCTAAAATTTACTTCACCAATTAACCCTCCATAAAGCTCCTCCATGACTTATGAAGAAATGAGGAGATACAAAACTAGCTATCCAAATTTGATAGTCAAATTAATGGATTGAAGGATAGGTTAGTGAAACATGTTGATTTGATGAATACTCAAACAGAAATGGAAAGGAAGATGGATGAAAATAACGAATGAATGAAAAGAGTGATGGAACAGTTGGAACAAAAAATGGATGGAAAGTTGGAACAAATGGAACAAAAGATTATAGAAGCATTAAATGGGAGGTTCCCTAAAATTGATCAGGTGGCTAAAGGGACTCATGAAAATAAAGGTAGTATTTAGGTTGAACAACTTTCCAATAATAAAAAAATTCTAGGGGGATTTGACTCCAATAATGGAGTTACTTGTGGATGGTCCCCAAAATGAGTGAACCTTCCCAAGGTTGAATTAAGGAAGTTTGATGGAACAAATATCTTTACCTAGGTGAACCAACTATATCAATATTTTGAACTGCATAATATTATGGATGATAAGAAAAGGGTTCATATAGCAACTTTGAACTTTGAGATAAGACCGTATCAATGGTCTCAATGGGTAGTTAAAAGGAAGCCCCGTTATTATCATTATACTTGGGGATAATGTACAAGAGACTTAGAAGAACAATATGGGAAATTTTGGGAACAAGACTACTTCAGTCAATTAAAAATAATCAAGCACTTAGGTGATATTGAAGATTATAATTCATAATTTCAAACCTTGGCCACAAGGGTGGATAACATAAGTGATTAACATTTGTTGGAAGCTTACATGGGTGGATTAAAAGAAGACAATAAAGATGAGATTTTCCTAAAAAATCATGAAAATATTATGGAAGATATGCAATTTTCTCATCATATTCAAGCCATGAATAAGGATACAAACAAGTCTACCATTGGAGCATACACAAGAACCAGAGAATGTTTTGGGGTTCATAAGACAATCATACCTCAACCTACTCGAATATCAAAAAATGAAATGGAGGAAAGAAGAGCAAAAGGAATATGCTTTGGTTGTAACAACAAATGGTCAAAAGGACATAAATGTTAAGAAACAAAACATTTCACCTTGGAAAATAAAGATGAAGAGGAAGTGGAGGCATCTACTAAAATAAACAAGGCAGAACTTGCCAACTTAAAAGAACACGAAATAGAGGTAAAAATTGTGCATAACATTGATTCAAACATATGATAAATATGTGTTCATGCATTGGTAGGTTTGTCATCACCTCAAACCCTAAATATTATATGTTACATTAAGAAGCAAAATGTTATAGTGTTCATTGACTCGAGTAGTATCCATAACTTCATTGATAAAATATTAGCAGAGCACCTCAATTTTTTTGTATATCCAGTGACAAATTTTCAAATTTTGTTTGTTAATGGAGGAACTATTGATTGTAACATCCTCCTCTTTTCTTACAAAAATGTAATCGTCTTCAACCTATAAAATTTTGTTTCCTTGATTTATCCAAATATATTAATATCATTTAGTTTCAACATTACATATTTTAATACAATCTTTATATATATATATAAAATAAAAACCATCGATAATGATTTATAATCTATCAAGATATTATTCTTATACAAAATCAACTTTTCAATAAGTTTTAGATACCTTAAGCAAGGCTTATCCTTAAATTCAACATCAATACAAGAATTTAATTATACACAATCTCTAGAGAATGAATATCTTTACCAGCTTCATGTGAGTGCATCCTACACCATTCTTACCATAGAATATGCAAATTGAATCCTAAAATCTAAATGATTACCACTGTAACAATTTATCTATCTACAAAACTTGCAATAATAAAATCACCCAAACAATTATGACATTTATATTAAGTTACTTTATTATTCTTAGTAATGAATCCATAATGTCATGTATAAAATATATTAGTGAAATATTAAGATATCATATATTAATATATATACACATATATGTGTACTTGATAATTTTAATATTTATACCAATCAACTTCCACTTAAAAGTCAAGTTCTAAATTATCTTAAAACCCATTAGCATTGATGTAACGGACTGCCTTGTCTACGACAACCATTCTAGAGATAGTTGCAATTTATTTTTTGAAGTGGGTGTGTGGCATTAATGTACCAAGGAGACAACTTCTGATCTACTCGACTCTGGCATTAAGCCACACAAGCTGACGATCTCTTGGCGCCAACTAGGATGAACATAAGAATATGTTCAGGACGCACGTTATGTAACCACATGCATAAATGAATATCTCACGACAAGTGAAACTGAATGCTAAAATACGACTGACCTCCAGCATTCTACCTTAGGACCTCCAAGATACATAAGCAATGCTCAGAAAAGCCGGGATTTCCCCGCTCGTCTCTAACCATTTTAAGGTCGGTACATTACGAACACGAATTGTCTACATCCTTAACAACGGACAAGCACTCCACCGGCCACAATCAAAGTACCCACATAAATGAAGAACAAATAAAGCTGCGAGCTTACGACAGAAGACTTTCAGGACATGACGTTAATTAATGACAAGGCAATGTCTAAGACTCATCCGTGAATGAATACTAGCTAGATTCTCCATATTTTCTCACCTGGCCTCCAAGAGTAATATCCTACCTTACCATGACCTTACAATATTTTGTTTTTAACCTCATCAAGCATTCAACTTAGCACTTATTAACAATGCAACTAAACCGGTATTATCATTGTAGTTGACAATATTAACATTGCACTAAAACATCATCATTAACATTCGAATAGATTATCTTAATAATTTACATCAAAGCTTGAGAGGCAACATCCTTGACTAAGAAAGAGGAAAAAGATAAAATAGCCCTATTTAAATGCAACATATTCTTGAATGTCGAGTGTTATGTAATGATATTAAAATGGCGGGCAACAATTATGTAATAATTAATATATATCAATCATGTCACATCCAAAAACACCCAACAACATGTCAATAATAAAACAACCTACCTTAAAAGAACATTTAAGGGAACATTTAGAGATCTGGCACCATGTTAAGTTATCTCTAAAGATTGCATCTATCCATTAACCAAGAGATCAGCAAAGTTATAACATATATCTGTGTTGTGAATTTAAGGGACAATAATTAAATGACCCATTTAAAGAACATTGAAGGAACATAACAACATTACAAGAACATTTAAAGGAAAATAACAATATTTTAAGATAGTAATCTATTTAGAGAGGCTCCTATATGGACATAGCCTCATGATTCTAGGAATCTCAACTGAAATATAACTCACATCATTTTACTTTTTTTTTTTTAAAGGGCAATCTTGTAATATAATAATTTAAAGGACCAATACAACTATCCCTTGCAATTGTTATTTAATTAAATTTATTAAATGCGTTACCTATATAAATTTTTGTTATTGTTGAAGATGATGAAATTGACACTTCCATCATTTATATCAATTGACATACATCATAACAAAACCATAATATTTGTAAATCAATCACCAATAAAATCTATAATCCATAATATTATAAAACAACCACTAACTAAATTAAATTTGTAACCTATAATTCTTAATTAATAAGAAAACAATTGTGACAGAATGATAAATGTAAGGAGACTCAACAATATACACGATGGCAAGTCTTAATATGTATAGTTGTGACATAATGATAAATGTAAAGAGATGGAAACAATAGACACGGTTGCAAGTATATATATATATATATATATATATATACTCTCTCTCATATTTATTAAGTTAAAAGCAATAATCATCTAGATTAAAGCAATATCACGGCAATAATATGCTGACAATGTCTGACAATAATAAACATTTATTAAGTTAAAGCAATATCTGATAATAATATCTGTAGGTGGCCAGGAAGCTGGTCTTGACTAAAAGCCACAGCGGAAAATTTCAAATCCATTGATCGTAATAGTGGCATCTGTTACTGTAAGCTAACGACAAATAAACCGGTTAATGCGGAGTAAAAGGGGTGTGAGGGAATTAAAGGAGTTACGGCAGCCATTACGTTTGCTTTATATCTTGAGTAAAGGCGTACAGCAATACCTACCAGGTGGTTCACCCTACTCCCGCGGACGAGACAAATCTGAGATGTTTTTTTGTTTTTTCCTTTTCTCTTTAACAATCGTTTTGAAATTAAGGCCAGACAGTAATACCGGGAAGGGCGATACGAGAACCAAAGCCGCGGCATGCATAGCTGAGAAATTTGAGAGCGTTCATACCTTTATTGAAATGAGGAAGGTAGTAAAGGCCACCGCCAGAAGGGACGTCCCCAGGAAACGTGCAGAGAAATAAGGCATGCGCAGAAACAAATTACCCAGTCACGACCTGTAAGGATAACCCGTAACCCAAGGCCGAATTTGCGTTCTACAAAAGGAGATGAACCTTGGTTATCCGAGGAGAATCCTCTAAGGGCAAGGCCAGGGGTTCTACATACTTCTCCCATGAGAGAACAAAGGAAAATAGCAGCGTAACATCTAGTATGAGATCATGGTGATTGGAATTGGGTGGGTATTCGCCCCAATCCCGAGTAACATCAGCGCTCAAGGGATAGGAGCATTTAATATTACGACACTCTACGGAAAGACATAAATGCAATAGCTTATCACGTAAATTTCTTCGATTCTTTTCAGAAATGATAGAATTGCAATAAATTTATGGTAGAAAATTCGTGCATAACTTTAATTTCAAGGGAAACCGGGATTTATATAAATTTGGGCTCAATTTAAAACAGGCATATAAATTTAGGACACTTAATGGAAAGACTGAATGCGCGATCCTTGTCTCAGAGATTTGTTCAATCATTCTCACATGACAGAAGTTCAAGCTACAGAATGCAAGAGATTCGAACCATTTAAGGGCAAAATGACAAATTTTGTGGCATGAAATAGCTGGAGGAATTCGCCTTCACCCTCTCGGAATAGGAATCTTCTCAAGTAATCCCAAGCGGTGGACACATAATCATATTAATGAAATTCGATAGAAGACCGACATCCGACGAAGAAACTATCCACAAAACGCAGGAATTTACATTCTGTGAGGGAGAAACTTAACAATCGGATTCATCATTTGGAGTGGACAATCCGAATGAGAACCAAGTTTGGCCGGATGTAAAAAATCTTCAAAACAATCTCCGATGTCGACCCATAATAACATCAATTTAACCGTGGTAAAATGAATTCTGCCAACCAATTAAACCATCTCTCACCGGTTGTTTCGAGCGTCCACGTAGTGTGCGATCGGCTCCTTGCCCGACTCCGAAGCTGCCATTGGTTGAATGCTCACGGTACCTCCGATAAGCGTAGGGTATCTACTTCCCCTTAGCCCCAGAGGCATGAGGGCCCACACAAGAACAGGGTGGGGCCTGAGTGTCTGCGGCTGCATGCGGTGGAGCTACCACTCAAAAACAGGCTGGGAACCCACCAACTCCCGCACAAAGAAAATCCCGTCGATCCTACCAGATTATAGCGTTCGTAGCAGTTCCCCTCCTTCATTTCCCTTTCTTTTATGGGAAAAATGAGACCCACAGCTAAGTTTTTAATTAATTAATATTTTATGACAAAACCTCCTAAGCAATCCCGTCGTCCAAGTGTCACTCATCCCTAGGGTTCTCAATAATTAATTTATGTTTATTAATTAAAAGTCTAAATTCCCTCACACCCCAAAATAAATCATGTCTTACTCCTAGGGTTCCTAAGTCCCCTCTCAATGCTTTTTATTCACTTTCCTAAAATGATGTTGAAGTTGTAATTGTAAATGATGATTCTTTTTAAACTTTTTTCCCCAATAATACCTACTTTCCAATAATTTATGTTTCCTTTAATTCTCGTTTCCATATTTTTATTTTCTATTATTTATTTATTTTATTTTCTTCTTTTATTCTCCTCTTCCCATTTTTTATTTTATTATTAATATTTTTTGTTAAACCCCCAATTGATAAAGCTTTAACATTTTTTTCAAAATAGATATACAAACATTTTTTATTTTATTTATTTATTATTTATTTATTTATTATTTATTATTATTATTTTATTTTACTATTAAAAAATTATTTTTTTTTATTAACCTCATTACTTTTACCCTTTTACTTTTAAGTTTTTTAATTAACTCCTAGGTGGGTGTTGAGTTTGCATGGAGTTTTTTAGGGATCTTTTCTTAGGGCTGGTCAAAATTTGTCATGGAGAAGTTTTAATCTAGGTTTGATTTGAGCAGGAGACAATTTAATTAGGGGAAGCGTTGTAAGAATTTATCAGGCTCTAAGGTCTCAGGGTCAAATAGGTTGTCTCATCATCATTCTCAAGGCGACGTGCCCTTCAGGGTGCACCATGTGTTCCAAGGGTGCTAGTCACCTCTTTCTGTTTTATTTACGTTATGTGCCCTTTAAGATGCACTTTTTTTGCTCCAAGGGTGCCACTCGGCAGAGGATTAGTGGGCCTCTATAACCCTGGAATTGACACTCGCCCGGTGAATCTTTAGCTGGGAGACTAAGGGCTCTAAGGGAGAAGGCCCCCGCCTTATTGCGCCCACCTTAGAATCATCATGGCGTATCGCTGATGCTGCCCTCATGGCATCGTGGATCCTCTCGAGACCTAGTGTCGTTAACCTCTGATTCGAACCCGCGTGAAGTGCTAGTAGGTTGTGCGGACTCTTGTCCTACCTCTCCCTCCATTATCTCACGGAACTCATCGTGGCCCTTTACTCCATATGTGGTAGATTGACAGAAGCTATCGTCGGCTGCATCATCAGCCATCATGGGATATGTAACACATCATAAAATCAATAGCATATCATCAAATCGAAACAATATCACCATAAATGAAACAACTCAAAATCCCACTCCCTTGGACTCCAGATCGAGTCAAAGGGGTTCCACCAGCTCTTTGCATCCTCAAGGTGAAACCCTACACTCAAAGGCCGAGTCGTGACACATGTCTACATCAAGGTAGTAAAAACATCTGTCATATAACTCAATGTATCATAATGAAAGAAAGTTTTATCATCATATAAATCGGATCACTGAGCAAAGTGTGTCCTCAAGAATAGGTTTTGGTAAAGTGCTTTGGCCGGAATGTTACGCCACCCCCTCTTGAGTCTAAACTGATCAGTTTCTCCCTCGGTATATATCTT
This sequence comes from Picea sitchensis, assembly GCA_010110895.2. Lineage (NCBI taxonomy): Eukaryota > Viridiplantae > Streptophyta > Pinopsida > Pinales > Pinaceae > Picea > Picea sitchensis. Next base: position 13,027 of record SNQJ01S0093306.1, read on the forward strand.
GAAATAAAATGTACCATAAAATCATAAAATACCCGCAGTGTCATAAGTCTATCTATCAAAAAATGGAAAGCTAGCGTATATCATATCGTCCTCAGTCGTCGGTCGCGGACTATAAGCGTCCCCAACTGGACATGACCTGATCTGGATCAGCATCGTGGCTGTCGAGCGATGATCATCACGGACCCGGCTTTCGTGAGTGGCATCCCTCGTCCGATACGCAGGAACTCCATGTCAATCGCGTGTGTGGATATTAACATAATGTCTCAGCCCGATACGCAGAAAACTTCGTGCATAAGCCTCAAAGAATCGGTAAGGCTAGTCGATAGCTCACGGGCCCTTCGTTCTCCAATCGAAGGTCCACAGACCTGAGGAAGAGATTTTAGCTCCTTTCAAACTTGATGAACTCTTATCTTTGGTTTTACCATGAAAGATTCGATTGTCAACTTCGTAACTATGGTCGACTTGGTGAGCATCGGCATAACTCTTATGTCGATCCTGGTCTTCCTTGATCCTTTATTAGGATTGTTGCCTTCTCTTCCATTTCTTGGATCATTTCGGGTCCCACCGAATATATCCTCAACCCGATCCCAACTCGGAAGCGTCGAACTGCGATTAAGCCATAAAAAACTCAAAATGCATCTTAATGAATTATGCAGTAGCTTGTTGTTATAAAGCGGAACTACTAGAGGCCAGAATTCCTCCCAGCGTTTTTGTTGGTCCGTGCGCATACATGCACAACATGTCTTCAAGGTTTGATTAATGCGCTCTGTTCCATCGATCCTGCGGGTGATCGCGGTACTAAAATTAAGTTGGGTTCCCAAGCCTCTTGGAAAACTCGTCCAAAATCGTCGATGAAACACCCGATCCTCGATCGGAGATCATCTTCTTAGGCGTGCCATGTAGCCTCACAATCTCAGCGATGAAAACTCTAGCTATGGCCGGTGCCTGATACATGACACTCCTTGGAATAAAGTGAGCACTCTTGAATCCGTATCTGTCTACTACAAAATCGAGTCGTGTCCTCGCTTCTTGTCGTCGGTGGCAATCCAACAATAAAATCCATCAAATGACTTCCCATTTCGATCCCGGAATAGCATGTAGTTTGTAGTAATCCTGCCGGTGTCTATGTTCAGCCTTTACACACTGACACTTTCGAGACATCTAACCACAAAGTTGACTACGTCATCCTTCATTCCTTTCTAGAAGAACGAGGGCTTAAGGTGCCCTCATCTTCGTGACTCCCGGGTGAGCCATGTAAACTGCTCTATGACGCACCATTTTCGGGATCAACATCCTCAGCACAAATTAATTTGGTGATAAATAAATCTGACCTCTCAATCTCAATAACCCATCGTTGTTAAAGGTAAATCCCTCAAATCATTGGACCATCATCATTGTTTTTGTCCAATAAAATCCTCGACTTCTTTATTACCGATCATCGTCCTGCTTGTAAAAGTGAGAATCCTTCTCCGCATGTAGATTCGTCGAAAGAGGCAACACCGAAAAGATCGCGTGGCCTCCCTACTCAAAGCATCGCCACTCGGTTCACTGTTCCACTTATGTAAGTAATCTGAGTTGTACTTTCTTCTAAGCAAATTCAGACCAGCGGCCGGACATGCGATGCGTTAGAGGTAAACTCTAAGTAAAAAATGTGTTGTAATCCACAATAGATGGGTCTTTAATTCAAATTTTTGTCCAACAAGGTGTGTCTCCATACCTTCAAAAGGCGCTACGATGTTAACTCCAAATCATCGTGCGTGTAGTTTCCTCCTTCTGTAACCAATTTCCCATAAAATGTAAGCAATCACTGCGTCAGATCTTGCATCGAAGGCTCCCTAAACCTTCTTTGGATCGTCGGTACGCCGCAAGAAGTGCAGTCCATGTCGGGGACCTTTGGTATCGGCGTTGTTGTCGCAACTCTTTAAACCTCTCGCCGTGCTTAGTAGCATTTCTATTCCACTGGGCTTCTTGTTTTCTTACCGCAACTCGGTGATCGGACACCGCTATCTTCGAAAATCCTTGACCAAACCGTCGGTAGTAGCGCTAAACCCGCCAAAACTAACAGCACTTACGTGACATTAAGTGTGAGGCCATTCCATAATAAGCCTCAACGCCAGGTACGGATCGCGACAAGCCGGAGATGACATGCCCTAAGTAGTGAATCTGGATTGATAAAAGAGCATTTGGACAACTTCCCCTTATAATTTGTGTTCTCGTAAACAACTGTAATGCCAAAGCGTAAAAGTGCTTTCATCATGCTCCTCGGTCGTCAGGAGAGAAGATCAGAATATCGTCGATGAATGCTTGGGCGAACTTGTCCAAGTAATCGCGAAACACTGGATTCATCGGCCTCATATGGAATACTTACGGAAGTGCAGCCGGTCAAAGGTAAGCCGTGACTCATAATGTCAATCATCTTAAAAGCGTTCTTAGGGATGTCATCCTCCTTGATCATGGCCGGTGATACCACGGTCGCCGTCGATCTTGGAGAACCTGCGTCGCACCCTTCATCGTCGAGCGGTCCGTCAATTCTTAGTAAAGAAGTCGCGATTGTGATGTTATTGATGGGATTGGCGATAGTCAATGCAAAGTCTCCCGCGATCCGTCCTTCTTTCGAATGAAAATGCGTTTTCCGCGATTCGACTGCGCTAGGGCGTATCAGTCGGATCCGGCTCAGCAGGTTGCATTTTAACTCTTTGCCTTTCAACTTTCACGGGGAATTAGACATCCAGATAAAGGCGTTCTATCGGTTCAGTCGCCGGTTTAGGTCTATAGTAAACTCAATTCTCTTTCCGGCGGCATCACAGGCAACTCCTCTAGAAATACATCAACAAACTCCTTCACCACCAGAAAGTGTTCTAGAACATACCTTACTCGCGCGCTTCTCGTTTGGCGCAAGGATTGCATAAATCTTGCACCCTTACGCATACTCTTAGTATGGCGTAAGGAAGGAGGCGAACTCGAGGATACTCCGCAATTCCGTCCTATATCACCGTCTCTATCCTTCATCATCGGCTAAGCTCAATCGCGTTTAAGTCTTGCGGTTAGTATCGCCTCATGCGATTCCAACCAATCAATACCGATCAACGTATCATAAGACCCTAAGATCGTGGCGTACAAGTTGACTCTTGTGATAAACTCTCCCAGGTTAAAGGCACGGTAGTAACCTCTCGAACATACGTTTGGCTCCGAAGCCATCTCTGGTCATTCGTCCTATTAAATTGCCTTTACCTTAATCCTTTTTAAAGCTGCACCAAAAATAAAACTCTCCCCGGTAGCACACAGATTACATCAAGATACTAAAGAATTACGGTGGCGGCGTACACATGTCGTCTCGAGCTTGTCGTACGGTGCTGCTGTGATTATTCGCGGGTTGCATGAATCCGATGGGCCTTGCCCATATCTCCCCAGCATGTGGAGTCCGTCAGTCAGGCGCCACGGATCCTCTCACGGGCAGTAACGTGGTAGTGTGTGGCTCCCCCACCGTCAACACCCTTCGCCCACGACCCCGGTAGTCACGGTGCGAAGCGGAAATGGCCTTAGGCGCGGAGACCTGAGTACGTGCCGAACAGATGCGGAAGCTGGCAGCTGGCTGGCTGCCCGGAAGGCGGCCAGCTAGCGCTGCTTTGCCTCTTGGGAGTCCTGATGGAATAATCCCCTTCTTCGGCGGTCGTCGAGCATAGTGGGCAGTGGATCCCCTAAAGAGCCGATATCAGGCGTCGTCTGGTTGGGTTAATGCACCAGCTGGCTGGTGCCGGATGAATACGCCTGCGGTCTCATTTGGAATCACAGTGCGACCCCCGATTGGCTCCTCTCTTCTATGAGGGCCTTTTTAGACGTCGTGCAAGGTTTGAGGCATGAAAAATCCTAACCTGCCTTTATGCGGTATTGTTAGGCCAAAAATCTGAACCTGTTGACCTTGAGGCTACCGGTGTTGGTCGCGAACTATCTTAGGGCTTGACTCCATAAAGCGTTGCCTGCGTACTCGGGCCTTATGCGACCTCCACACAGCCATTAGCGTTGAACTCATTGGTGGCGGCTCAATGATTTCCTCAGAAAGATATCTCTCGGAACCGTTCCTCGAGCAGTTCCCATGACCCGTCTTCCACAGCCATGTTTAGGCGTGGTGGAGCATCTTCCACCATAGAAAGGCGCTCCATTTAGCTAAGAAAGGCATATGCGGAACCTTCATGTTGGAGGTATGGTCGCTGATGCGAAGCACATAGCCATGTTCTCCAACCATGCCGGCATGTCGGAGCACCAAAGAACTTCGAAATTTCCGCCTTCACCGAGTTCCGCGGTGATTGAATCTTGCCGATGGCGGCGGTCGCGGCGGCGGTGGAACCTCTGCGAGGTGTCGGTACTGGCCTCATCTTTGTCCAATTTGTTGATCAGTGCCTCGGACATGTGTTGGAAAGATCTCATCATCCTGACGCCGGTAGCGCAATCACGCTCGTCAGGACTGCTCCTCCACCGGGGGTTGGGCCCTCAAGTGTGGATAATTAACGATGGCCTCCTCCTTTGGCACCCCGTCGTCTGCCTCCGGCGTCCTCTAACCATGATTACGCACGCACGGGCAAAAGCGGCTCAATCCGGCCAACGGAGATAATCAATACCATCATGTCCGCCGGAACGTAGTGAATCCCCAAATTCGCGGGTCGAACCACGTACGATACCATATGTAACGTCTTTGCCCTCGTTCACGACCTTATTCTGAGATGGGTGCAATTTTTTTTGGAAATTAGATTGTGTCGCGTATGTACAAGAGGAGACAACTTCTGATCTACTTGACTCGCGTGCTTTGACGACGATACGACGCAAAGAGGATGAACATAAGAATATGTTGGGGACACGTTAAGTAACCATGCATAAATGGAATATCACCACGACAAGTAAAGCCCTGTTGCTAAAATACATTGACCTCAGCCCATCCTACTGCAAGGTTTGGACCTCTAAGACACATAAGCAGCGCTCAAACCCGGTTTCCCATCGTCTCTAACCATTTGGGTCGAATTGGTATTCACGGCGAGGAGCAGCGGGAAGTGTCTACATCGTAACCACAACCGGATAAGCTTGCTCAACGACCACAATCAAGTTACCACATAAATACAAGAAGAACAAATAAAACATACGGAAGAGCGTACGGCAGTTTCGGACAATCAACGTTAATTAATGACAAGGCAATGTCTAGACTCATCCATGAATGAATACTAGCTAGATTCTCCATATTATCTCACCTGGCCTCCGATATTAATACCCTACCTTACCATGATCTTACAATATTGTGTTTTTAACCTCATCAAGCATTCAACTTAGCACTTATTAACAATGCAACTAACCCGGTATTATCATTGCAGTTGACAATGATAACATTACTAAAACGTCATCATTAACATTCGAATAGAACAATACTAACAATTTACATCACGCTTGGAAACAACATCCTTATTAGAAAGAGGCAAAAGATAAAATAGCCCTATTTAAATGCCACATATTCTTGAATAATCAGAGATGACAATAATAATGATGTTAAAATGAGAAGGGTAACAATTATTTAATAAGTCAATACATATCAATCATGTCACATCTAAAAACACCAAACGACACGTAAATAATAAAACAACCTCCATTAAAAGAACATTTAAAGGAACATTTAGAGATCATAACAATATTTAAATTATCTAAAGGATTTACCTCCTATCCATTACCTTAAGGGTCCTTAAGTTATAACATAACATATCAATAGTGTGAACATAACAATATTTAAATGACCCATTTAAAGAACATTGAAGGAACATAACAACATTACAAGAACATTTAAAGGAAAATAACGTATTTTTAAGATAGCAATCTTTTAGAGAGGCTCCTATATGGACATAGCCTCATGATTCTAGGAATCTCAATTTGAAATATAACTCACATCATTTTACTTTTTTTTTTTAAAAGGCAATCTTGTAATATAATAGAGATTTAAAGGGACCAATACAACTATCCCTTTTACAGTTGTTATTTAATTAAGTTATTAATTAAATTTACCTATATAAATTTTTGTTATTGTTGAGAGATGATGAAATTGATGCTTCCATCATTTATATCAATTGACATACATCATAACAAAACCATAATATTTGTAAATCAATCACCAATAAAATCTATAATCCATAATATTATAAAACAACCACTAACTAAATTAAATTTGTAACCTATAATTCTTAATCAATAAGAAAACAGTTGTGACAGAATGATAAATGTAAGGAGACTCAACAATATACACGATGGCAAGTCTTAATATGTATAGTTGTGGCATAATGATAAATGTAAAGAGATGGAAACAATAGACACGGTTGCAAGTATATATATATATATATATATATATATATATATATATATATATATATATACTCAAATTTATTAAGTTAAAGCAATATCTGACTCCTCGTTAAAAGCCATGTCGGCAATATCTGACAATAATAAACGTTTGTTAAGTTAAAGCAATGTCTCACGGCCAATAATATGCTGTGATTGACGGTGGTCTTGACTAAAAGCAGTTGCCTTCAAATCAGTGATCGTAAAACAAGAGCGTGGCATCTGTTTGCAATAGTGACGAGCCAAAATGGAAGCGGTTATCTTGGTATAAAGGGGTGGTGAGGGAATTAAAGGTTAAGCGTATTCACGTTCTTTCTATCTTGCGAGTAAAGGCATGCGACAGCAATACCTATAGCGATTGGTGGTTCACCCTACTCTGCGGACGATACGGACGATCTACGGATGTTTTGTTTTTTCCTTTTCTCTTTAACAATCGTTTTGAAATTAAGGCCAGACAGTAATACCCCGGAAGGATGTGCAGAACCAAACAGCATACGCAAAGGCAGAGAGCTGAGAGCTGGCGTTCTCGCCACGCAGCCCAAGAATCGGAAGGTAGTAAAGGCCACCGCCAGAAGGGACGTTCCCGGGAGACATGCAGAGAAATAAGGCATGCGCAGAAACAAATTACCCAGTCAAGACCTGTAAGGATAACCCATAACCCATGGACGAAATTTGCGTTCTGTAAAAGGAGATGAACCCTGGTTATCCGAGGAGAAACCTCTAAGGGCAAGGCCGGGGTTCTACATACTTCTCCCATGAGAGAACAAAGGAAAAATAGCAACGTAACATCCCAACGCAGAGATCATGGTGAGGAATCGGGTGGTATTCGCCCCAATCCCGAGTAACAGCAGTGCTCAAGGGACAGGAGCATTTAATATTACGACACTCTACGGAATGACAGAAATGCAATAGCTTATCACGTAAATTTCTTCGATTCTTTTCAGGAATGACAGAAATGCACTAAATTTATGGTAGCAAATTCGTGCATAACTTTAATTTCAAGGGAAACGAGGATTTATATAAATTTGGGCTCAATTTAAAACAGGCATATAAATTTAGGACACTTAATGGAAAGACTGAATGCGCAATCCTTGTCTCAGAGATTTGTTCAATCATTCTCACATGACAGAAATTCAAGCTACAGAATGCAAGAGATTCGAACCATTTAAGGGAAAAATGACAAATTTTGTGGCATGAAATAACTGGAGGAATTCGTCTTCACCCTCTCTGAATAGGAATCTGCTCAAGTAATCCCAAGGGGTGGATACATAGTCATATTATTGAATTCGAAGGAGACCGGCATCCAACGAAGAACTTCTCACAAACACAGAAATTTACATTCATAACGCAGGGAGAAAAATAACATTGCTGATATTAAAAACAAATTTCAGTGGACAATCCGACAGAACCAAGTTTGCCGGATGTAAAAAAAAATGCTAAAACAATCTCACGATATCAGCCTTAATAACATCAATTGTCGTAGTAAAATGAATTCTACTTAACCAATTAAACCATACCGTTGCTTCGCCCGCTGAAGACGTCCCGCGCTCCGTGCCCGTCCGCGCTCCTTGCCACTCCCGCTCGCCGACCAGTTGAATGCTCCACCCGGTGCCTCCAGCCAAACGCTTAGAGGTACTCTACTTCCCCTTAGCCCCGAGCCGCAAGGGGCCACACAGAACCAGAATGAGCCCAGCGTCTCAGCTCACCTCCACAGCGGGCTACCACTCAAAACACAGCTGAGACCACCCAGCTCACAAGAAAATCCGTCAATCCACAATTCGGCAGCGTAACGTTACGCTAACCGTTCCCCCCTTTTCCTTCCTTTTCCCTTTCTTTTATAGGAAAAATGAGACCCACCTACCTTCCTGATTTTTTAATTAATTAATATTTTATGACAAAACCTCTAAGCAATCCCCGCCTCCCAAGTGTCACTCATCCCTAGGGTTCTCCAATGAACAATTTATGTTTTATTAATTAAAAGTCTAAATTCCCTCACACCCCAAAAATCACTCCTTAAATAACTCCTTAAATTACTCCTAGGGTTCCTAGATCCCTCATGCTTTTATTCACTTTCTAAATGTGATGTTTCTGAAGGTGTAAGTGCTTAAATGATGATTCTTTTCCTTTTCCCCAATGTCCCTACTTTCCGGGAGATTTAAGTTTCCTTTAATTCTCGTTTCCATATTTTATTTTCTATTGTTTATTTATTTATTTTCTTCTTTTATTCTCTCTTCCCATTTTTATTTTATTTTTAAATATATTTTTTTTTGTTAATCACAACTGATAAAGCGCTTTAACATTCTTTTCAATATTTATATATACAAACATTTTTATTTTTATTTATTTATTATTTGTTTATTTATTATTTATTTATTATTATTTATTTATTATTATTTTTATTAAATTTTTTATTTTATTTTATTTTATTAACCCCCTCATTACTTTTACCCTTTTACTTTTTTAGAAGTTTTTAATTAACTCCTAGGTGGGAGTTAGTTTACGCTAGTTTTTTGGGATCTTTTCTTAGGGTTGGTCAATTTATCTTAGGAGGCGTTTTATTCTAGGTTTGTTTGAACAGGGAGACAATTTAATTAGGGGAGGCGTTGTAGAATTTATCAGGTGCTAAGGTCTCAGGGTCAACTAGGCTGTCTCATCATCATTCTCAAGCGACATTGCCCTTCAAGACGCACTACCTGCTCCAGGGTGCCACTCGCTGACTCGATCGCTTCTGTCGCTGACGTGCCCTTCAGGACGCACCATTAGCAGGTGCTGCCACTCGTTAGCTTGACGGATTGGTAGACTCTATAACCCTGAGTCAACACTCCGCCAGGTGAATCTTATTGGAGACTAAGGATAAGAGATAAGGCCCCACACCTTGTGCTGCGCCCCGCCGAAGTCATCATGAGCGACTGTCGCAGTGTTCCCTCGTGGCATCCGTGGATCCTCTCGAACTAGGTAATCGTTAACCTGGTTCGAGGCCAAATTCAAGTGCTAGTAGGATGTGGCGGGGTTGTTGTCCACAACTCTCCCCTCATTCTCTGGAAATCATGTGTGGCCTTTACTCCATATGTGAGTCGGTCGACGAAGCTATCGTCAGCCTGCATCATCCAACCATCATGTCAGATCATGTCAGCAACATCCGCCGTCAATGTATCATCAAACGAAGCAATATCACCATAAATGAAACAACACAAAAATCCCACTCCCTGACTCAAACCGGGTCCAAAGGGAGTTCCACCGACTCACCTCTGCGTCCTCAAGGTCCGAAACCCTGCACTCAAAGAAACTGAGTCAGCAGCACCTGTCATCACCAAGGTAGTAAAAACATCAAGTCATATAACTTAACGCATCAATATGAAAAAAGTTTTATCATCATATACTGTCATATAACTCAATGTATCATACTGAAAGAAAAGTTTTATCATCATATAAATCCAGATCACTTGCGAGCAAGTGTCCTCAAAGAATAGGTTTGGTAAGTGCGCCAAAGCGGGATGTTACAGGTAGAAGGTGTCATAAGCTATGGAGGCATAGTGGTCCATGAAAGCAAACAGATACCAAGGAATCGATCTTGTAGAGAAGAAATCAAAATCAACCTTTGAAACCCCGAGAAAAATCCCTTGTTGAACGAAAGTGGATCTAGAGAAAGGAGGAAGCTACAACAATAGTTGATCTGGCTGCAAAATTAACGTCAGTCGTAGATCCCTTAGGCCTTTAGATTTTGGAATTCGGCACTTCGGCTATCCAGGTGAATTTAGTTATTGTGGTTGATGTGCGAAGACCCAAAGCAAAGGAAAATTGTGGATCTAGTGATCGAACGAGGGTCGTTAGATCTCCGAGACTTCGTCCTTCGGTGGTTCGGCGATTCGACACTCCGACGAATTGAGCCATTGTTGTAAAGGGTGAGGAACTCTCGAAGTCCTGAAGTCTGGAGTGGATGTCAACCGTACATATGCAAGTGAGAAGAATCCCCGAGAGCCATCTGATCAAGCCTTAACATTGATGAAGGAGAGAGGAAGGGTAGGTTAATACCTACACCCGTCAGTCAATAGAACTTTATGACAAAATCAACCTGTAACACACCAGGTAAATGGGAGTGTTGTGGATTTGGTGAATCCTCTGAAGCACTAGAGTCTCGGAGCTCCGAATAGTGCCTTTTTGGCCAACGCTTGGTTCTAGCCCATAGTCAGATGTGATTTTGTCAATCAACAAATCAATCAAGATGCATAGATGTATGGAATTCAATGGAAAAGGAATATGAACATGAACGAGAGTAATCAATTCATGTATACTAGAAACAGGAAATTATACCCAATGACACCTTAATCGATACGGAGGATTAACAGTTTCTAAGGTATATATTATTCACAAAGATTTACACCTTGCGCAAACAACAGTTCTAATTTGAGAGGGAACCATTACATTTACCAGTCGTAGATACATATCACAGTTCAGAATTTCATAGCACCTTCAAGGTTGAACAATTAACTATATCTGTATTCCAATTTGCTTAGAAACAAATGTAAAAATTAACAACAAATTTCAAGCTCCCGCATGCGTGCTTAGCATTACAATTTAATCGACATGGCATCATTAAATCAGAGGATTTTTTCTTATCAGATTCTACGCCCAACTATTTATATAAATTTCATACATTATTCTAACATACTCGTAGTCATTGATAATCTTCTGATAAACTGAATTAGAATGATATTCATAAGGTTTGTGTGATATATACATATATGGAAATTACAAGATCTGTAACAATTCCATTCTTTATTTAAAATCTGTAATAATTCATTCAAAAGATCAGTAATATTTACATTCCTCAAATGAAACCTATAAATTTCCAATTATTTACACCACTACAAAACGAAATTCAATAATTATAACAACAACATGATTATAACAAAATATTGTAACCAGAATGGCGATGAGTAAGGTCGATCTTCAACTTGAAGGTTGCGCTACTTCCTCCTTTCTCCCACCTGTTAATCCAAGGACTTCACTGGTACCTCTCAGCCAATGCTAGGGGTACTCTTCTTCCCCCTTAGCCCACCGAGCCACAGAGGGGCCACACACAAAAACTACAAATGATAGCACCAAATGTACCTCGCAAGGAAGAGCTTCCACCCTCTACAAGTCTTGGAAACTCTCACAAGTAAAACTTAGTCAAGAAAAATTTTGGCAGCATAACAATACTAACCAAAGGTGACCCCCTTTTCACTTCTCCTCCATTTCTTTTATAGAATTATTTTTCAATGAAACTTGTCCCCATACACAACCTAATCATTTTTATTAATTAAATTAATTAATTATTCACCCAACACAAGTGTCACACTCTCCCAAGGTTGCACAAGTAATTCCTCTTTTTATTTTATTTAAAAAGCCATTTTCCCTCACATTCCCCAATGTGTTCCTATTTTTTCCCTTAGATGTCTCTTAGTTCCTCAAATTCCCATTTAATGAGTGTTCCCTAACTAGATCTTAGTTTGAGTTGGTTTAGGAGTCTTCTTTTAGTTATACTTAGTGGTATATTAACTCAAAATGCCATTCTATGACTACACCTATTCTCTCATGTTTTTAATTTCTTTTTATTTTAAAAAACCATTTTATTATTTTCATGCACACATGTGCAATTTTCCCAATCTTTAAATTTGTATTCCTTCTTTTACTAGAGTTTGATTTTATCTCAAATCTTTTGACTTATTTAATATTTTATTTAGTCCCTTATTTAAATTTAGACTTAGATTTAGTCTTAGACTTAGGCTTAGACTCTTGTTAGACTTCTAAGTTTATAATTTACTGACTAATTAAATTTTATTCTAACAAGGTCTAAACAATTCATTATTTTCTAGGCCACCTAGATTTATTGACTCACGTTTAATTGCACAACGTGCCCTTCAATATGCACCTCCGTGCTCAAAGGGTGCCACTCGCCTTTGACTAGTTTTAGAAGTTTGTCTGACACTTGGATTCAACACTCCACTTGGTCGACCTTGTGAGAGAATAAGGGCTTCTAAGGAATAAGCACTTTTCCTTATTGTGCATCCCTTTATATTTCCTCGTGAGTGACTATCTCAATCTGCCCTCACGAAATCATGTACTTATCTAACTAGGTCATCGTTAACCCACAGTTCAGGTCATGGTGGGACTACTAGTAGGATATGATAGGGATGTTGCCACACCTCTCCCTCAAATGTCTGGTTTCTGTGCATGACCCTTTTACTCCTTATGTGATTCGGATTAGAAAGCATCGTCAAGCCTACATCCACTGACAAAAACAATGTCAATAATCCATATATATAATTCATACTATAATCAATCATATATCACATGTGTGTAAAATGAAATACTCAAACAAAATACAATCCACTCCCTGACTCAATCCGGAGTCCAAGGAAGTCCATGGATTCCATTAGCATCCATATCCTGTCATGCATCATGCACACTCAGGAGAACTCGTCAATAATATCTGTCAATACATATATATCTAAAAGTAACAATGAATTATAATACATCATCAACATCATATATAACTCATAATCGAAACGAAATTATAATGTATTATAGTCGGATCACTTGCACGCAAGTGTCCTCAAATAATAAGTCAATATAAGTGTGATCAGTAGAACGGGATGTTACATACACCCCCTCTTGTTTTAAACTTCGTCATGAAGTTTGTACTGTCTATAAATGCAAGTAAAATGTATCTGACATATATCTACATATATAATCTATCAAACAAATAAGGAAATGGATGACACATCTCAACTGCGTCATCCCATGTAGCCGAGTGTGGACTATAGTTGTCCCACTAGACCTTGACCTGATCGACTATTCGACGTCGTAGTTGTCAACTGTGATGGTCCACAATGAAGATCGACTATGCCATGAGAGCAACCTCGTCTAACACCAGCAAAGAAATCATGTCAATAACATGTGACGGATCACTAATATAATGTTGTAAAACAGATACATGAAATACATCGTGCATACGCCTCAAAGAACTAGGCAAGGCTAGTCGGTAACCCACGGGTCCTTTCTTTTCAACTACTTTGAAAGGTCCCACAAACCTAGGAGAGAGTTTATCACCCTTTCCAAACTTGATCGAACTCTTATGCGGTTTTACCCACAAGAAAACTATGTCGCTAACCTCATAACTGCGGTCAACGTGATGTGCATAAACATAACTCGTATGTCGATCATGCACTTATTTAATCCTTTGTCTTATTGATTGCATATGTTATTTAATTTCTTGGATCACTTCTGGTCCCACCAGGACCCTATCCTCAAGTCGATCCCAACTCAACGGCATCCAACACGGTTGCCCGTAAAGAAACTCAAATGGTGCCATCTTAATCGAACTCTGGTAGTTGTTGTTGTATTCAAACTCTACCAATGGTAAGAAGTCTTTCCAATGTTTTTGTTGATCCATCACATACATACGCAACATATCCTCTAAAATCTTATTCATCCTTTCAGTTTGTCCATCTGTCTCGAGGTGATATGTTGTGCTAAAATTCAAGTGTGTTTCCAAGGCCTCTTAGAAACTAGTCCAAAATCATCTAGTAAACATTGATCCTCGATCAGATATGATTCTTCTTGGTACACCATGTAACCTCACAATCTCGCTAAAAAATACTCTAGCTATGTTTGGCGCCTGATACATCGTACACACTGGAATTAAGTGTGCACTCTTCGTCAGAGTGTCAAATACAACTAAAAATGAATAGTGTATCCTTGTCGTCAGTGGAGATCTAACAATAAAATCCATTGAAATGACCTCCCATTTCGATTCAGGAATAGCGTGTGGCCGTAACAATCATGTTAGATGTCTATGTTTAGCCTTCACTTGCTAACATTCTAGAAATATTGCCACATAACTAACTATGTCTGTTTTCATTCCTTTCCAAAAGAATAAAGGCTTAAGGTCTACCTTCATCTTCGTGACTCCTGGATGAGCCATGTAAACTGCTTGATGAGCTTTTCTTAAGATCAAAATTCTTAATTCATCATTAGGTCGTACGTAAATTTTGTTGTTATATATCAACAATCTGTCCTTGTCCAATAAATAACCTTCAAACTTCAATACCATCGTGGTATCTTGCCTGGTATTAGCCTTAACTTACTTGTACCAATCATCCTCAATCTGTAGAGCTAGAATATTTTCTCACGGATTCATCTTAAGAGGTATTACCGAGACTATGTGTTGTCTCTGACTCAACGCATCTGCTACTATGTTCATCATTCCTTTAATGTAAGTAATCTCGAAATCATATTCCCTAAGTAGTTCTAACCAACACGTTTGTCGCACGTTTAGGTCACTCTGAGTAAAAATATGTTGCAATCCACAATGATATGTCTTTAATTCAATTTTTCATCCAATCAAATAATGTCTCCAAATTCTCAAGGCATATACAATCGCTAATAACTCCAATTCATGCGTTGCGTAATTTTCTTCGTGCCTTCTTAATTTCCTAGAAATGTAAGTGATCACTCGACCATCTTGCATCGAAACTTTGCCTAAACCTCCCTTGGATGCGTCTATGCATACCAAGAATTATCTGTCCATGTCAGGGACCTTTAATATCGGTGTTTCCGTTTACAAATCCTTAATCTTTTGAAATGCTTCCACGCATTTCTATGTTCATACAAATTTCTTGTTTTTCTTCTGCAATTTCGTGATTGGATTTGCTATCTTCGAAAAACATCCGACAAATCATCAGTAATATCCTATCAAAACCCATAAAGCTACGTACTTCCTGTATGTTCGTCGATGCGGGTCATTCCATAATATCCTCTACTTTCGTTGGATCCACAACAATACCTTCTCTAGATAAGATGTGTCCCAAGTAATGAATCTTTGATTGGTAAAAAGAACATTTTGATAGTTTCTCGTACAATTTGTTTTCTCTTAGACATTGTAGAACCAATCTAAAGTGCTTTTCATGCTCCTCTTTCGTCTGATAATAAATCAGTATATCATCAATGAATACTTGAACGAACTTGTCCAAGTATTCACGGAATACCCCATTCATCAAACTCATGAATACTCTCAGGGCATTCCTCGGTCCAGACAGTAAAATAGTAAACTCATAGTGTATGAATCTCGTCTTAAATGTGGTCTTAGGGATATCTTCCTCTTTGATCTATAACTGGTGATATCCTGATCTCAAGTCGATCTTAGAAAACACAGATGGTCCTTTAATCTGATCAAATAAATCATATATTCTTGGAAATGGATAATGGTTCTTGATCATTGCTTTGTTCAATTGGCGATATTCAATACAAAGGCTCCATGATCCATCATTATTTCTCACAAAAATAATGTCTGCACCCAATGGTGACACACTTGGACGTATAAGTCCCAAGTCTAACAATTCCTTCAGTTGCATTTTCAACTCCTGAAATTCAGGGGCTGACATCTGATATGGCATTCTCGCAATCGCTTTTGTTCTAGGTTTCAAATATATTGTAAACTCAAGTTCTCGTTCTGGTGGAAAACCTGGTAGTTCCTCTGGAAATACGTCTGCAAACTATGATACTACCGAAAGGTTTTTTAATTTCTACAACAAAAATCCCCCTAAATTGGGTCTAAGGAATAAGCATAGTGATAACTCCCTTAAAACACTGATCTACCCTTAATCTACCCCAAAACCATCTAAACTAAGTGATGAAAGAGAGATTTAATGAGTGCACCTTCAGTCCTTGCAGTAGGTGTAGACCTCTTTCACTTGTTATCGCCTCCTAGATTATAGATCTCCTCCCAAAGTTGACCTGCAAGGGGTTAGGAATACAATGCAACAACACATACAATCTCTAATGATCACTTTAAAAGTCTAAACATAGATATAAATGCTCAAATTAACAAAAACATGTAAACATAGGGTTTTGGGACAAGGATAAACTCTTTTATTCAATTTCAAGATAAAATGGTTACAACCTTTGTTGGCATCTACTCCACGAACCAAGTTTGGGCTCCTCTATCGTGGCTCCAAGTGCATCAATCCCACATTAGCTTCTTGCAACCAACATATCACCAAGGGAAGGAGGAAGGGCTACATAAGGAGAAAGGTTGGAGGGGAAGGTTGAGGCTAAAACTCAAAATGAGATGCAAATCTTGGGCTAAGAAAGGGAAGGGATTTTGGCAGAGTTTTCTTATTCTCTTGCTCCTTTTCATAAATGACTCCCCAATACCTCTTTTTATATGAGAAAAATATGGTTATTCAGTTTGGGGATGGGCTACAAGGGGTAAAATGTTTAGGAAACCCTCCCTAACTCGTAAACTTCGTCAAATTCCATGCAATTTTATATTTTTTGCAACTTTTGGAGGTAAATGTGGGCTAACTAGCATGCAGCATGCGTGTGTACGCCAGCTAACTAGCATGCATCACGTGTGTGTACACAGACTAACTAGCATGCAACACGCGTGTGTATGTGGGCTATTAGTGCAACAAGGCATGTACACTATCAAAAAAATGGTTTTTTAGAAGGAAGCCTTAGTAGTATTTTTGGCAAAGTATGCAAATGGATGGGCCAATGTCTTGTATGCACAGATATGGAATTTTGGACTATAGCATTAATCCTTTCACATCCCCCTTTTCATTAAGCGCTAATATGGTGTATAACTTACACCCCTTGCACATACTTTTCTGTAATTGTAGGGAAGAAATAAACCTCAAAGACACTCCCTGGTGTCTTCCTACAGTCACTCTATTATGTCCCATATCATTCGTCAAACTTAATTGTTTCATATTGCAATTAAGTATCGCATCATGTGATTCCAACTAGTCCATGCCAATCACTATGTCATAAGATCCTAAAATCGTGACATAAAGATTTACCTTCGTTACAAAATCACCCAAATTAATTTTGGAGTCCATAACCTTTCCTCCAACCTTCTGTTTGGATCTCGATGCCATTTCTACGTATCTGAACTCATCCTTCTTGACTTTCTTTACCTTAATTATTTTTAGCGTTGCACTAGAAATAAAGTTCTTTGTAGCTCTTGGATCTATCAAAATACTAAAAATTTGATCAGTGATCATACCTGACGTCTCGAGCATAGTGGACCGGTGCTTGGCCTAGTGGTTGTTCATCGTTGCATGTATTCGGTGGGCCTTGCCCAAATATCCAACTATAGTGGGTCCTTATGATCCAGCAGCTCTAGCCTTCTCAATCAAACAATATCACTGGTAATGTGGCTCTCCACATTTCCAGCATCCATTCTTCATTCCAATGCTCCTGGTCCCCGAAGTAGAAGTTGTTGATATAGTATTCTATGATCCTGGTATGTTCTATTGAACAACCTAAACTGTTATTGTTTTTGTAGACGACGTCTTTGTTGCTTCTATGGTGCTTTGTAGGGAGTCCTCTGCTAAGGATTCTGTCACTGTGGTGTCGAAAACATAGGTCCTCTGGGCATATCACGGTACCCAAAAGTTTGTCTTGTTGGTGTTTGCTACTGTTGCGCTCCCGGTGTTGCCTATCTAGACGGTCTAGAAGGAGTCATGCCCTAACCCCCACTGTTAATCTATTCATCATATATGATGGCCTTCTAAACTACATCGTGCAACGTCTGAGGCATTAGGATCCTCACCTTCGCACGAATGTTGAAGTTAAGTCCGAACACAAACTTGTTGACCTTTAACTTCTCTGTGTTCGGATGTGGAGCATATCTGAGTGGCTCCATGAACCTGGACTCATACTCTGGTACCATACGACTACCATGTCATAAGGTGTTGAACTCATTAAAATGGTGCTCAATGAATTCATCCGACAAGTACCTCTCCCTAAATTGTTCCTCGAACAATTCCCATGACACATCTTCAATGGCCATGTTTAGTTGAGGTAAGAGGTGTAATCATGAAGTGTGAAGAACATCGCCATGTTCTCCAACCATGTTTTAAGGCATTGAACTCATTAAATTGGCACTCAATGAATTTGTCCGACAAGTACCTCTCCCAGAATCGTTCCTCGAACAATTCCCATGACACGTCTTCAACATCCATGTTTAGTTGAGGTAAGAGGTGTAATCATGAAGTGTGAAGCACATCGCCATGTTCTCCAACCATGATTATGCAGACTTTCATGTTGGAGGTGTAATAATGAAGTGTGAAGCACATCGCCATGTTCTCTAACCATGCATTGGCGTCTAAGACATCCATGGCACTTGAGAACTCGAGAAACTTCACTTTCTTGAGTTCTCTTTGTATACTACTACTACCTATTGGAGTGCATTGAGAACCTTCATTGGGCACAGATGTTCTACCCTCGTCCCAATCAAGATAGTTGATCAATTCCTATGACATCCTTTGGAAGTATCTCATCATACCTACCACATCTCCCACAACAACCTGCTCCTACTCAGTAGTCTGCTCATCCCTCTCAGGGTTATATCCCTTTGGCGTGGATACTCTCAGAGAAGACACACCTCTTATTCTCACACCATGGTGTCTACTTCCCTTGCGTCCTCTAACCATGATTACCTACATGGAAAATTTCAAATTTATTAGTGATACATCTTTAATCATTTTCTTTAACACAATGGAAGGCGTAACGGGGCCCTTGTCGCAGGGTTGAACCCGCTCCGATACCATATGTAACATCCTCCTCTTTTCTTACAAAAATGTAATCATCTTCAAACTATAAAATTTTGTTTCCTTGATTTATTCAAATATATTAATATCATTCATTTTAAACATTACATAAATAATACAATCTTTATATATATAAAAGAAAAACCATCAATAATGATTTATAATCTATCAAGATAGTATTCTTATACAAAATCAACTTTTCAACAAGTTTTAGATACCTTAAGCACGACTTATCCTTAAATTCAACATCAATACACAAATTTAATTATACACAATCTCTAGAGAAT
>SNQJ01S0093308.1:16402-32280 GCA_010110895.2 Picea sitchensis
TTAGGTGTGTTGTACTTATTTTAGTATGCATGTGCTAACTTCTAGTTACTAAAACTACATGCTAGAGCACCTAAAATTGGAAGTGCAACCGTAACAAATCAGCAAGAAGTTCTTGGACTATTGGCTGTCCTAAAACAACAACAAACACTTTACGTAATAGTTGAAACTTAGAGCCTAACTGTGGTCAAAGACAGACCCAGTAGGCATGATTGGTAGGACCTGAAAATATTCAAAGCTCACTATTGTCAAAGTACCTACGATTCTCCTGCGTCACCCTGTTGAGCACCTATTTCAACTAGGTGTCAACGTCATGTACCATGAAGATATGTACCTTGTGGTACAACAAGTTTGTAGACTTATGGTTCAACAGTGCAATTTTGTCGCCATAATTTCTTTCTATGTACACGGAATGTCTGCTCCCCTACGTGGGATAAATTTGTAATATGTTAGCATGGGTCAATTTTTATTTAGTTGCCTAGGACTTTATCATTAGGGAAGTCCTTTCATCGAGTGTTTTTTTTCCTCAGGTAATTAATCTTTCTTACCGGTGATTTTAATTATCTTTGAGTTTTTCACTGAAATAATCCTCCAAAGTGGTGAAAGACATTCTAATGATCGATATCAATGGGTGAATAAAGTTTAAAGATGTTTTAAATGACCATACTATACATCTCCTAGAGTCTTGCGGAATTCCGTTAGGTTTTGATAGGATTTTTTAATAATTAAAATTTTCGTAAACTGAGAATTTTTAATTATTTTTGATGTAAAATGTAGAAATTTGGTCCTTGTGGATTTTGTATAGGGGTGTGAGTACTCAAATCAAATGGATTATGACCCCCTACACCCTTGGACCAATTTTCAACTCATTTGGACATGTTTTGCTAGGCCAATGTCCATGAAGAGACTAAGTCAGTAAAAAATCAACAAATAATTGGCTAAATTAAAAATGTCAAATTTTGTCTAAAGTTGTAAAACGTGAGAAAAGGGGGAAAAGTTGTTTCCTAAGTAATTTCTATGTAATAGGGGGTCAAATAAATTGAATCTCCCCTTTCCTACCTCTCATTCAACTTAACTTTAAAGAGGGGGGCGAATTTGGCTCTTGTGGGGCTCACCATCTCCATTGGATTGGCCATTTGGTGATGGGGACCACTTGGGTGGGCCATTCCACACCTTGGGTGACCCATTGGGGCGTTAGAGAGAGGTTTAAATTAAATATAGGGGGTTTCTTCCCCCATTTTTGAGTTTCATCTTTTAATGGGAGTTCTCCTTTNCCCCCCCCCCCCCCCCTTTGAGTGAGCCTCCCTCTTTTGGGAGTGACACCTGTAATGCATGCAAGGGGGGTCTCTTCTCTCACCCTCCCTTAAAAGAAATGCCGCTCTCCTCATTTTTCAGATCTAATTTCATAGAAACTCCATGCTGCCCAATTTTCCCCTCACTCTCTCTTGCTCTTCCCACATTTTCTCTCTTGTAATATTGCTGCCATATTGCAGCCACTCTTTTCAATAATAGAAGTGAAGCTTTGGAGGAACTCTTGGTGTTCTCTTGGTGTATTCTTGGTGATCTTTGGTTTCTCTTATATGGTGTTTTCCTTTTCTTGAGGTAATATTGTGAATTCTATTTAACCTATTGCTTACATTGTTTTACTTGAAGAACCCCAAGCAAAGTATTTTGTTGGGGATAAATCTGTAGTAGTATTGCTATAGGTTTATGTGATTTTCTTTTGCTAGTGTTTGCAAATTATTTTGTCGACCTTTTAGAAGATCTCACCTTATTGCCTCATTGTGTAGCAAGGGTTTATAGGTTTGCAGGTTACCCAAAGCTTGGAGGAGTGGACTCCAAAAACTTCATTTCACTTCACCTAAATTTCTGATCTAATTTTCATTTCTTATTTACTTATTTTCTACATATATAATCATCTAAATCTTTCTTTCAAATCAATTACCAAGTTCATATTTTGTACATAAAATTTTATGTTTATATACTAACCCAAAACTAACTTGTTTTAAGTGATCTTTAGAATTCTCTAGCAAGCATTACTTGCTGTTTTTTGTAGGTTTTCGCCAGTCCAAGGGGAGGTGCTGCCCAATTTTGTCCGCAAGGAGCTCAAGGAAGTCTCCAAATGCCTTGGTGCAAAACCATCTCCCTTTTCTTGCTTTCTAAATCATTGTAAGTAGCCCAAGAGAGTCTCCTGGGCTTGCATTCTTTTATCATTTCATAACTTGTAAATTGTAAAGTATTCTTTAGTTTTGCTTTGCCCACATATTGCATGTGAGTGACTTTGCCACCCTTGCAATACTGTGTTGTCTAGATTAGTTTCTTAATTTGTAATTTTTGCTTCATTTGTTTGCCTCACTTATCACATAAAGAGAAGGTTGAGTGGCTAGTATTAAATTGTTTTATTTTATTTCAAATTCTTTTACCCACCTTGGCACAAAATCGGTAGGCTTTCCCTCCAAATTGTGTCATAGTTGTGAGGTTTGCAAAGTTAGTTTATTTTTCCCACCTTTGTCCTTAAGGAAAATTTGTGTGGCTAGCTTGTTCATTTCTTTATATGAAGTTATTTTAACACACCTTGCATGTAAGTGGCTTTGTCACCCTTGCAATATTGGGACGACTAGTTAGAATTTCTTTTCTTTGCAAAGTAATCAAACTCGTGCCCCACCTTTTGCCCTGTATTCCCTACCCTTGCCACTTTGTGGATCTTGGGTAACAAGAAAGGGCAAAGGACTGTGTGGCTAGTTTAATTAGGCACCTAGATCCATTATTGTTTAAACCATTACAAAGAGGTGACTTGGGAGGCTAGAAGGGGTTGAAGCCGGGGACAATTTCATGACACCACATGTCCTTGTTGAGCACCCAAGCATCTTGGATTTGACCCGTGGAGCTAGGGGAGAACCTTGTTGTTCTTCTTATTGAGCACCCAACAGTTCCTCTTGGTTGAAGGGATAATGATTTGGGGTAGTAAGATAGTGTAGTTTTGCAACTTTCACACTTAATTGCCCCCTAATTCAAAGAGAGACATAAAATCTGTTAAAAGAAACCTACATACATTGAAACACATTCACTTTACATTTCATTGCAATTTCCTTTTAAGCAACTCATTTTCAAATACTTTCATTCTTTCATTTTCAACAAGTTATTTTTATGTGAATATCTACTTTTCCTAAGCATTCTTTATTTTTATTGCAAGTATTCTTCATTTCTTAGTGAATCGATTGATTGAGTATAAAGTTATTATTTTATTCATTGTGTAAGTTATTCCATTCTTTATTTTAGTTTAACTTGTATAAATATCTTTTACTTGTGCATAATTCAATAAGTTGGGATTGAATAATATTTAGGCACTGGTTTGTTTACAGTTTTGTAAAGTAAAACATTTGCTTGTCATTGAAAGAGTTGCATCCTTGCATTGTTGCTGGTCATTGGGTTGGGTCTCCCTAATCAATAAATCAATTAACTCCTAGAATATTAATAAAAACTTCACATATTTTAATAGGGTCTACCCCCCTTGGCTTCCCTAGGTGTGAGCCTAGACGGAAGGAGTCTAGATCGAGGTGATAGTGGGTCTAGACTTAGGTTTGTGCCTCCAAGGACACACCAAGTGGGTTGGAGACTTCTCCATGATTGTAGGTGTGTATTAGGACGACAACACACCCAAAAAAATAGAATGTTGCCGATGTAACATAGTTCCTACAAGTTTAAAAATCTATTGTCACGCCCCCTTCCCCCTCTATGTTTATTCAAATAGATTTAAAAAATGCACACCATTTATTTTAGTAGCGATTATGAAGGGAAGATGGATTTTGGCCCTTATTATCGCACAAACTGTACTTTCCCAAAGCCTAAAGGCAAGTAGGCCGAGATTGGCGTGACACAAGGGTGATCCTGTCAGTGTTGTCCCAACATGATACCCTTTTCTATTTAGGAGGAAGATGACTCTACTCCAAGGGAGACGTCTGTAATATCCCCTTCTCATTGACACAAGAGCTCAGGGACATGGTAGTATAGCTACCCCTCTAGACTATATTCCAAGATAAGCAAGGGGAAGGAAAGGTGGTTTTTGTCACTAAAGAGATCTAAAGTTATATTATTAAAGTGACTTTGGTAAAAGACTAAGGAAAATTAAATTAAAACCCTTAGCAAGTGGAAAGAGAAACTCAATGGAAAATTAGAAAAGGAGGTATAAAAGAAGGAGAAGGGTGCACCTCTTGGCATTCTATTTTCATTATTCATTTTTGCACTCCTTAGCTAGACAACTTACGTTTTGAGGGTTTTGAGTAAACAAACCCTAGAAACCAGGAAGGAGGTGAAAGATTCCTCTATTCCTGGTTCAAGCTTGGCTAAGGAGGTGAAATATCCCTCCTTCACCATTCTAACCCAGCCACAGGTATTCAATAAATAACATTTGGAGTTGGTGCACAGATCTGAAGGGTTTTTCAGCAGTAGGGCTCATCCTTGTAAGGAAAAAGGTTCGATCTGCTTGGAGGAGTCTAGATCTGCAGTTTTATGCCATTGGAGGTCCATCTCTAGGGTCATAATGCTCTTTTGCAACATTGATACCAAGGGTTGTTAGAATATAATGGATGTGCTCGTTTTACCATTGACAATATCTCTATTGTCACCCAACCATAGGCCAAAGCCACCCTTCGAGCACCTTAACCTTGACAGAGAATCACTCTGGAAGCAAACCCTAGGCTAGATAGCCAAACAAAGGGTAGCGCACCTTTCCCCAAGGATAGCTCACCAAAAAGAGCTTATCAGATGTTCCAAACCTTAGCCAAGCGATAGTCCAAGCCAAACGTGATCTGCTAGTTGTAGCAACTGCAATGGAATTTCTCCTCAAACTTGCGCACAAGACTGGGCACTGCAGTGCGCACAAGTTGTTTCTTTGCAATTCTGAGACTACCTTCCAGAATGAGAACTGGCCTCTTGTATCTATACTAATTCTGGCTAACTGCCTGGTCCGACTTCTCATTCTGTGTATCTGTCTATTCAATATATATTATTATTTCTGGCCGACTTCTTCTCTTGGAGACTAATAACCTAATATAAATTATCTTCTTGAGCCGACAAGTCTTCTAGGGTTATTATCCAGCTCATTAGGGTTTCTTCTTGCTTCCCGGAGTATTCTATCCTCGTCAGGTTTACACGTGGAGGTAAATACCTCCCGCAGCTACCATAATATCAACAAGGTTACCTCCCTTGGATTATTTTATTTGGCTCAGAAGGAATTTCTAAAGGAGGGTGCAACTCCCATTGAGGATACTCATAGATCTGAGGGAAATCTTGAGGGGTTTTACTCCAACTTGCTTCATTCCTACTCTAGAGCCCCTGATCTATAGTTTGAGGGTGTTTTGATATCATTTGGAGGTCATTTACTAAGAGGCCAAAATATTGAGCATTTCTAGCCAGTCAGGGCTGTACCAGTTCCAGATCCAGCCTTCTAGGACCGTATTATCTCCAGATCTAGTCACTCAGGGTCGTACTAGTAGGGATCTGAAGGAATCTATTCAAGAAGGGAAATAAATTAATCTTATAACCAACTATATCCATAGGAGGAAGACCTAGGGTCTCTATATCTTATATATTGTACCAGATTTGCAGATCTATGTATGAAGATCACTTATTCTATCTAAATAAAGGTCAGATCTGAAGCTTGTTATCTCTATTTATGAGTTTTCTTCATTATCATGTGTTCCATACTTGTTGTGATGTCTTCTATGTAATAAACTCAACAAAAATACTTCAACACATCTTTCTGTAGTAGCAATTTGCAAACAAAACACAAAACATCAAACATAAACCCTAGTTCTTGGTTGAAAATTGGTTGGGAACATTACAACGTCCCTAGACCTAGTGGGTTGATGAAGGGAAAGAAATGAGAAGTAAAATACCCCTCTATCTAGGTCACTCAAGTCAAGTTTAAGTCTTTAAGGACGAAGCAAAAGAAAGATAAAGTGTACCTGCCGCTTACCAATACAACCACAAACATTAAAGGCAATAACAAGTGATAATGATGCTTCAACAAGACAGTAAACTCATAAATATATGCTAGTAGTCTATTTATGCAGTGAATGATAGCAATGACTAAATAATAACAACTGCAATTTGTATCAACAAGAATACACTTATGTAGACAATGTGGACAGGTATTAAAAGCATCAATGATAATACTTCATCTTATGTGAGTTCCCTAAATGTATCAATCAACAATTGAATTTAAACAGGCTGCCAATGATAGCTGTAACAACAAAAAAAAAGAAGTTATGGTAGTGGTAATCAAACTTCAGAAATGTACTTTATGAAGGCAATTAAACACACACTTTATCATTTATTGATAGGACCTTGCCTAGTACAATTTTTTGGGAAGTTCTCTTGTTAATATAGGCTGATTAGGGCTGCAAATAGTGGCTGTAGCAACAACAAGCTTTAAGTAATGACAACTGTAATAAATCCTTCATAAATTTACTTTGAAGAGGTAATTAAATATACACTTTTAGCTTTGGTTGATTGTACCTTGCCTTATACAAATTCTAGGCTGATTTAAGCGGCCATATAAGCTTGGATAGGCTACTAGTAAATCGCTGTAGCAGTGATTATGACATCAGCAAGGTAGGATTAGTTTGCTAGGCTAGGTTAGTGTTATTTAGTAAGAGCTTCAGGGAAGAGAGTTTGAAAGTTGTTTTGATCTCATTCATCCACAAGAGCATAGAAATCACTACCTTTAGGGGCTTATGGAGTCAATAGCAGCAAAAATATCACTTGGGAAATAAAGCAATGATAATACTTGTCTAAGGAAAGAGGTAGATGAAAGAGGTGTTGGCACTTCAAGGCCTCAAGCATCTAAGTCTTTAAGAGAGGTTTTGCTAGAGAATAGGTACTTCTAGGCCCTAACGTACCTTCTGTAGGCTTTTGAAAAATAATTGGTAATTAGAGTGAAGTTACTAGAGAGCTAGCACTTTAGGGCTCTCGTAATCACTTCCAAAACAATGTATAATTGGCAAATTCAAGCTAGTAGAAAATTTATAGGGAAAAAAAGAACTTATGTTTCTCCCCTAGGGTTTAAACAAGCAATTTCATAATCTTTGACATGAAACAAACAAATTTTACCACAAACTATCATTACATGAATAAAATGCATATTTTCTACTTACTTCACCAAGAATAATCAAGTCAAACCCTAGTTGAATACCATTCCATCATAAAAAATGCCAAGATACACCACCATAAAGCTTCCCCAAGAGATGCACACTAGTTATTTCAGCCAATAACCCTTGAAGAGGGCGGAAATTTCAGTCCACCACTTGTATATGATGAGTTATGATAAAAAAATGAACTTAGCCAACCATATTTATATGGGAAATCCTGGCTAATTATTCCAAAAGTTGTGTCTTTTCATAAAACAGAGCCTACATGTCAATTTTCTCTTAAAATTCAAAATTAAATCAATTTTCAAAATTAAAATCTAAATAGGGTGACGTCATCCTTTCTAGGGTGACATTAGGCCTCCTCCATGAGACATTGAGGTCATCTAGCAAAACATTGGGCCTCTAAAGGCCCTCCTCCATGCCACATGTGCCAAAACTACAGCCTGCCATCTCTTAATGTCAAACCCTAGCCCTGGGTGATGTCATGGGGCTACTAGGGTGACGTCCAAGGTCTCCAAAGCCAATGTCTAGGTGGAGAAGTGTGGCCCCTCAGTATCTAGGCCTGCCAGGGTGCCTCCAAAGGCAACGTCCTCTCTTAGAGAGAAAGGCGTAAGGTGAAATTTCCCTGTAAGCTTTGTATGGATGATCACCTTAATCATTTATGCCCCAAACTTGCGGAAGATGCGAGACTCTTAACTCTACCACCCATCGTGCTAATAAATCCTTTTCCACATAACCAACACATGGCCTCAAGCTCCTCAAATGCTGGTAATGTGGCCGGTGGAATTCAAAACCCACTAGCATAAGACGATGACCATTTTTGCATCAATATGGTCAAATATCAAGTTAATGTAGCCACCCGATCTTGTGATTATAGTTCTCCACAAACTACACTTGGTCTAGAGTCTCCCCCTCCCCCAGAGGTGCCCTTGAAGATCAAAAAATTAGAGTCACCGCCTCATATTCCAAAAGGAGTACTCAAGTGCTCTACCCACAATCCTAATGCTAGAGCTACCCAAAATTACTCTATTGTTGAGGACCTGGGTCAAACCCCTTGTGCGATGTCAACTGCCTCTGGCCATGAATAGGCAAATACAAATGTGGTTATATGCCCACTACTACATATGACCAAATTTTCCATGGTTTTTCGTTGCTATTGCCACACATATCCGTTGCACTTTCCACGAAAGCAAAAGACTATTTTTTGTGGAACTTTTTTCATCGCTATATCCACGAATCAAGTATTCGTGGAAACACTGATGAAATAATCCTTCGACGTGTCATCATCCTCAAGATATATTTACCTTAAAAAGAATGGAAATAGCGACGAAAATTCATCGTAATAGGGATGAAAAACCGTGCCAAAGTAAAAAAGTTACCAACAGAGTACGACGCAGATGACATACGTGCGACGCAAAAGCGTGGAAATTTGCAACGAAAAAGTGTGGCAATAGCGACGAAACATTTTGGCAGAGAAAAAACTTACGATGCAGATGCTATATGTGCGATGCAAAACCATGGAAAAGTGCGACGAACTTTCGTGGCAATAGCGACGAAAATCCTTATCAGAGTAAAACCTAATCATTACCTTGCGACAAACTTAATCACATATTTTTGTCCCAGCTTAGGTTGCAGACACTTGAGTCCTACAACCACCCCTGACTCTACCTCGGGTGAGACTTCATCTTCTTCATAGTTGTTGCCGAAAGGGTGGATAGTTAGGGTTTTGTTGGTGCGCTCTTGTAGCGTTGAATCCTAGGTATGCCCCTGTGCCAACAAATGGTTCCATTGTCGGGACCTGAAGCTCTAATTGCTGGGAACTGAGAAGAAGAATCTTGGTGCAAAAAGGTTAACCTAAAAGTATTGTGCAACGATCTGTGCCCTAGTGCGTAGTATTCTAACAGATTTGAAAGAAAGAGGCTCAATTTGAAAGAAAGAGGACTGATCTAAAAGAAAAGAGGTTGGATTTGAAGAAAAGGAACGAGATCTGAACGCTTTGTGCTCTAAGAAAGGTAAACGTGGGAATTCTTGACTAAAAGAGGTAAGATTTGTAAGCTCTGTGCTCTGATAAAGGTAAATACTAGTTAAAAGTTTTAGATCTGGAGGCTTTGTGCTCTATAGAAGTAAGATAAGTGAATTTTTTTGTTTCTAAGGTATGGATCTAGGTATGTTTTATAGAGTTTATCCTAGTTTGAAAACTGGGGCACTGATATATGAAAGAAGGTTTTATATGAGTAGATCTGATAAGAATAGTGATATATATGTTATACCTATGCATAGAAAGAATGTTTGGACTAACAAATGGATGCAGGATCCTAGAAAGATTTTTTTGCAGACTAGTTACGATGATCCTAGTGCGCAGTATAGAAGAAGTTGGTGATCGTTTAAAATAAAGAGAGGAGTGACCCTATGTTACAGTTGCAGAAGACCTGGACATCTTGCTAAGGACTGCCCTGGAAGAGGATCTAGTTGTCTTTGTTGCAAAGCTATGGACCATGAGGTATTGGATTTCCCTAGAATGATCACTAAGATGGAAGAAATGAATTTGAATCAAGAAAACCCTAAGGCAGATCCAGAAGAGGCAGAACCCTAACAAGAATCAGAGAAGGTATTGATACAAATGAAAGAGACCCTGAATGACCACCGATATGTTAGTCTATTAGATATTTTCAAAGAAAAAGAATGCATTGAAGCAAGAATAGGAGACTTCGACATTGACTCTATCCTTGATGAAGAGACAAAAGTGAAAATTATGCCAAAAAGAACTTGGGAAGCTATAGGGAAGCCTGCTATGATCCCTTCATTAGGAGGAATAAGACTATTCAGAGGAAAACTGATGATGTTATGTGGAAAGCTCACTCAGATACCTATGACAATCAATGGAACTTCGACAAAGGAAGACTTTGAGATTATTAAATTCATTGAAGACAACGCCCCGTTTACCATGTTACTAGGAAAATATTGGATTGATAGAGATCAAGCTAGAAATAAGGAAGAAGAAGAAGTCTTAGAACATAAGAGACAAGAGTTAAAATATTTAATGACCCGAAAGATTTCACAGTTGATTGAAGAATGGTAGAATAGATCGAAGCTACCTGAAACTAGAAGCCCAGATGTCGAAGCTACCTGAACATCAAAAGACATACCGAAGGATGAAATTTCTACCCCAGATAAAGAAGAAGTGATACACCTGAATCCTAGGAAAGAATATCAGTAGCGCGAAGTGACTATGTCTAAGGAAAATAAGAATCAGAATGGGAAAAGAACCACCGAGACGAAGCTCATGGGAAAAAAGGCTAGGAAGCTAAGTAAGAAGAAGGCTAAGATTGAAAAGTTACAACAGGATCCAGAGGGTACCTCGCAGAAAGAAACTTTGAGGAATTGGAGCTTTGTCGGGATATCAGAACCACGACATAGGGCACTTTTCCATGGCGAAGCAATATAGCCATTAGAGGCTGATATATCCATTCGACTGCCACTCCGAATGGGTCAGAATTCATTGATGGCCCATCACCAGACCGTTGGATTGCGCCATAACGGAAAGAACAAGAATTAATGAGGCGCATACCTGTTACAAAGTAAACCGTTACCAAGATTGCCTATTTATCTCGTTGCACCATGCACGAAGAACACTTTTTCCAATTGAGAATTTGAAGCATGCAGACTAGAATGTGTATATAGTGATCATCGTGCCCTTGTTGTTCATTCCTGTGCAGTGTCTAAGATCATTGTAACCCCGATATTAACCCCGAGCGCGTATGTCCGAAGATATTAACGCACTTGAATAATGTGAGAAGGAAGTACTCACTGATCTCAGAACTGAGAAAGTCATGTCGGAAAGAAGGATGTCTGTAGGTGTGCAAGCATCATCAACAGGGGGAGTCTAAGCTTCTACATCAACTGCTCCCAGAGCAGGAACTTCCAGAATCACGACAGAGATGAGAATGAAGCATAGAGATGATATCGCGAATGCCAACCTGATTCTGAGCATTCTACATGCCTACCTAACCCCTCTAAGAGGCGCCATCAACCGAGATAGTGTGCCTAGAGATTTTGACTATGCTTTGGTCATGACATATGTCCCAAAATGGATATGCACAGTTCGTGTCGACCAGGATAAGCTCGTAGCCTTGAAGTTTAGTGACTTCAACCTTGGATACTGGAAATCTTACAACATGCTTGCCCCACATAAGTACTTGACCAAGATCAAAGGAAAGAATTCGAAGACTATCCCACAACCATGGACCTAGAACCTTGCGCAGTCCACACTTCTTAATGTGATGAATATCCCGCACTTCGGTTGACACCAGGAAGTAAACGCATGCATGAAATTGCTGTTATCCTGATACCACAGAGGTTACTTATGGTTGAACCGTCGCATCACTGTGGATCCGACCTTAATCAATCAGATCACAGGGCTGAGCATGCAAGGCCCTGACCCACAAGATTTTTACCCTGGAAAGACCTCAGACCAAGCATTAGCGTAGAGAATCAAAGAGACTTGTGGTGATGTCAAGAAGGGAACGTGAGGTTACAAGGTAGCCTCTATCCAAAACGGTGCAGTGCGTCTCGTATGTCAGCGGATCATAGGAAAGCTAGTTCACAATAACCGGCCCACCCAAGTAACTGGATTCGTTGGTTACCTCACCGGGAAGTGTGCAGAAGGAATTCAGATGAATTGGGCGCAGTACCTTGTAAACCAGCTAGAGCTTGATTGCTGGGACGCACAAGACCAAGGGTATGAGTTCCACTTTAGTTTTCTTCTCATACTGATCGCATTCATTGCATGGGAAATGATGGAAGGTGAGACCTTCCCCCACATTGAGCCCTTCAAACCTTTGGCCATGAATTTCAATACCTTGTGGTACTATAATGATATGAACAAGTAGTGGCAATCCAATTCCATCTTCCATACTTATTACAACTAGTTGAAACAAGCCGTCCAGTCTGAGCCTCGGACGACCCTGAATACCCTCCATAGGTTTCAACCCTTAATGAAGTTCAACGCAAACTGCCACTTTATTTATATAAAAACGTGCGCAGATGGCCATAAGTAGCAGTTACAGTCCTATTACAAACTTACAGAGGAAGACTTAGAGGAAATCACTAAGGAATGGTTGGTGGACCTCCTTATTCTAGCCAACCCTGCGGAGTTGTCCGATGTAGACAGCCCAGAAGCTGCGTAGGATACACCCGGATCTAGTAAGACAAAGAAGCCTGTAGAAGTTCAGGATATAGACAACACATTTGTGATGAATGCGTCCATTTAGCCAGAGCAAGGAGGAGATGGTAGAGAGATAAATGGCGCAGAATTTGACCAGAACAAAGGCGAGGTTACACCGCAGAATGATGAGGAGGACCCATCAAAGAAAAGAAAGGTTACACCACCAAAAACTTCATCTAGGAAGAAAGCTAAGGCAACCATAACCAAGTTTGAGACTGTTCTCACTCTGGATGAATTCGACTTCATAATCGTTGCACTGAATGATACTTCACTAGAGATAGCAGAAAAGAAGGAATCCAAGTAGGAGGAAGTGTTTAGTCACATCAGGGACAAGCTTCAAGGAGTACAACAAACAATACAGTCTAGCCGCGCAGTTTCCACTGTTCCCCTACCATCAGGAACACCAAAATTAGGTGATGAGCCAGCCCAACTACATCGGATTGTTGATACAGTCGAAGGTCACCTTCGACGAGCTCAAGAAGAGATAACACAAGCCACCTAGGATTTAGCGCAAGTACAGAAAGACCTTGAGGACCACAAGAGTACTGCAGAAAAGGAAAAGCTCACTCTACAAGCAAAATGGGATGAAGAGAAAGCAGCGCTACAAAAAAACAAGGAACAATTGCTCGTAGAGAAAATCGAAGTACGGGAAGGGTTCATAGCGCACTTTGCTCTGTGACAGTTATAGAAGTGAAAACTGAGGAACGATTTCCACAGCAAGTGGCACAACTTGAAGAAGTGATCCAACAACTTCAACAACGCATCGTAGACCTGGAACTTCGTACTGTGCCCGAGACTCCTCAAGAAATCAGAGACCTAAGAGAGGCAACTTCTCATAGCGCAGTTGGCAGAATGAAATCCCTTGCCTTGGAGTGCAAGAAGCTGAGCTCTAGGAGCGCTCAGACTTATGAAAACCTCACGAAGAATCCAGAGTTACAAGCATTGGAGTCGCAGCTCCAAGAAGCAAAGCAACAAACATATATGCTACAGGCGTAGCTGAAGGCCTTGTCACCAGTCGAAAGGATGAAGAGGTTTCTAGAGCAATGCACTGCCCAACAATAGATCCACACGATCCAGACCAAAGTGATGGAAGTCTCTCATTGACTTCAACCAGTGCAGGAGAAGGCATGCCAACTGTTCATCGAAGTTGAAAGCCAAGGAGTCGATCTAGAACAGGTCATCATCAGAGCAGAACAATGCCTAGAAGGGCCATTCAATGATGCACTCTTCCAAGAGTTCACTGAGAAAGAGGTCGTAGCATTGCAGTAGGTCGAAGCAGCTCGAGCCAAGCTCGAGGTGTTTGAGGCAAAATTGCTCATACCAGAGTGATTCAGGACAAGTCACAGGTGAGTGTTGGGGGCCTATTGGCCCTTGACCAAGTTTTGGGAACACTTGGTCATATTTGACCATTTTTGGGACTTCAACAGCCTATCAAAGATGGAGCACTAGACGAAGTGGAGATTGCAAAAACTAAGCCCACGTTTGGGTCCCTTTTTGGGTTTTTGGGAATATGTAATTGGAAAGGGATGTCGGTCTGTGGGTTTACCCATGCTTAGGCCCATTTTGTATGTATAAATAGAAGGATAGGAAATGTAAGAGGAGGGGTCGAATAGTATGTCTATGAGATGCATGCTAAGTGCAAGTAAGATCTATAAAAGATTAGTGCCTATCTGAGACTTGTAGAAGCTGAGTGCAAGTTATTGTAAGAAGTTGTAGAAAGATTTTTGTGCTATAACACAAGGAAGAAGGATCTAGCGAGCTGCACAGATCTTTTGTCCTGTGCGTAGTAGGGTTTGGTGGATCTGTGCTTATAACCGCTTGGTCAATGATAATAGAGAATAAGAGTTGGTGGACGTAGCCCCAGGGTGGGGGTGAACCACGTAAATCCTGTGTTGTTCGCTTTGTGCTTTGTTCTGATGCATTGATGTGATTATTTGCTAAGTGCTTTGATATATTTAGATAGATCTATTTATGATTTGTGCTTCTTAGATGTATGTGAATTTAGATATGACATGTATGAAGATTCCTAGTGCTAGTCTACTGGATCTGATCTGTTTTACTGTTGTTAAGTACTGAAATCCTTTAGATCTAAATGAATGTCGCGATGCTCTGTGCTATTTGAGAAGTATAATAAGGGTTGAATATTGATGAATGATCGATGCTAAGTGCCCTGTAAGTAGCATAATCACAGATCTATGTACCAACTTAGGTTACATACACTTGAGTTCTGCAACCACCCCTGCCTCTACCTCGGGTGAGACTTCATTTGCTTTGCAGGTGTTGCCGAAAGGGCTGGTAGTTAGGGTTTTGTTGGTGCGCTCTTGTAGCGTTGAACCCTGGGTCTGCCCATGTGCCAACAGAGATAGAGTAGTGATAATGTGGTGAATTGTGAGCTTTATATCCATGGTGAAAATATAGTAGGTTGTGCCTACATTGGGATCAATATCGTCACCTAGTTTGGAGCCAATTCTAGCACAAACATGAGAGATTCAAATCAAGGACCCATATATCAAGATTTATAGTGAGCACCAAGGTTTGATGTACTATGAAAGAAAGTTTACTTTAAATATGTAATTAAGGTGATGCATGAATCTATTCATGCTAGAAACATAGTTACTATGAATGCAAGAAATAGAAAACCTTCCATAATTTGGCCACTAAGCCAATGCATGATTCTACTAGTATATATAGTGGAAGATGAAGTCAAAGAATTTTAGAAAAGTTTTCTATAGATAATAGACAATGATAAATCCACAACAAAGTTAAGGGAGGTCCTTGGGCCAATTTTAGAGTCACCAATGGAGGCACAAGATAGGCCCTTAAACCATGTCCAGTGAACAAGGTATGTAAAATAATTTATCTTAAATGCATTGATTCAATGATATGAAGTGTGAGAAGTTATGCTCAACTTCGGATTGGATGTTAACATCCTACTGAAGTAATCATGGGAACTCATGGAATGACAAAATTGGGTCCACTTGTCGATCTAGTGGTAGTTGGTGAACCAATCACACATTTTTCCCATTGTCAAATTGGTGAGATGGAATTTTATCTCGATTGTGTGAATATGTATGCTTACTTTGAGTTCATTGACATAGTAGATGACAAATATCCATACCTAGTATTGTAATGGATTGATTGGGAATTTGATAATGATGTCATTTGATAAGAAGGGTTATAGGATGGTATATCCATTGGATCTAATGTAGGGAAATACATTTGTTAAATAGATAGAAGAAGTATTGGATGAAGGTGTTTTTCGATAATATCACCATAGGATAGTTAGAAGACTACATTAATCCAACTGCTAGTGGAAATTTGAGTTGGAGAATAGTATTCTCCTATGTCATTTATTCCTTTTGGGCTGCCTAGGGATTATGAGAATTAATTGACACAAATATGCACACTACCAAATTCCATTAAGTGGATTCATGTAGAGATTAAAGATCCACTAGTGTTTAATGGCACAACTAATGCCACAAAGTTTATGGAACACATAACTTAGC
>SNQJ01S0093308.1:53202-63347 GCA_010110895.2 Picea sitchensis
CCTAGGGAAGAATCTCAACAGCGCAAAGTGACTAGGTCAAAAGAAGACAAAAATCAGAATGGAAAAAGGAATACCGAGACAAAGATCACTGGAAAAAAGGCTAGAAATTTAAGTAAGAAGAGAGCCAATATCGATAAGTTACATAAGACTCCAGAGGGAACCTTGCAGAAGGAAAAATTTAAAAATTGGAGCTTCGCCAAGATATCAGAACAACGACACATGGCACTTCTCCATGGCAAAGAAATATAGCTGTTGGGGACATTATAACCGTTAGATCAATGCTTCGAACAGATAGAAATCCATTTGCGACCAGTCAACTTGCCATCCGACTGTTGGGACCGCGCCATAATGGAATATGTAACGGGAATGGGATGTCGGCCCATGGGTTTACCCATGTTTAGGCCTATTTTGTATGTATAAATAGAAGGCTAGGCAATGTAAGCAGTAGGAAAATAGTGCGCAAGTGTTGTGAAAGTTGGCTAAGTGATAAGAGTGGGATCTGTGTGATCAAGAAGTGTAAGGCTTCATGCATACTGTGTGCGACTTGCAAAGCCAAGTGCAAGTCATTGTAAGAGACTATGGAGATATTTGTGTTGTAACGCAAGGAAGGAGTATCTAGTGAGCTGCGCAGATCTCCTGTCCTATGCAAAGTAGGGTTTTGAGGCTCTATGCTTGTAATCGATTGACTAGAGACAATAAAGAAGAAGAATTGGTGGATGTAGCCCCAGGGTGGGGGTGAACTACGTAAACACTATGTTGTTCCTCTTTGCGCTTGTCTTGATGCGTTCATAACTTCTCTTGCTAAAGTGCTTTGATAGAGATAGATAAATCTGCTTATGATTTGTGCTAATGATGTGTAAGAATGTTAGATCTGACCTATATGAAGGTGCTTAGTGCTTGATCTGCTAGATATATCCTGCCTGTTTATGATAAAGTGCTTAAATACATAAGATCTGAGTGAATGATGCGATGCTCTGTTCTATCTGCCCAGTATTTATTGGTTGAATATTGATGAACTGTTGATGCTAAAGTGCTATGTTAAGTATTATAATCATAGATCTGTGTCCTAGCTAAGGTTGTAGACACTTGAGTCCTGCAACCACCCCTGCCTCTACCTCGGGTGGGACTTCATCTGCTTCACAAGTGTTGCCGAAAGGGCCAGTAGTTAGGGTTTTTTTGGTGCGTTGTTGTAGCATTGAACCCTGGGTCTGCCCCTGTGCCAACACTTGATCAAGTTTATTTATCACCTCCATTCTATCCCTCCTAGTTTCTTATTTTATGCCTTCCTGATGTTCTTCTAGTGTGAGATTAAGGCAACACTGTGGGTTCTCAATGGTATGATCAATAATGTTGAATTGGTCATGTTTACCATTGTTCAAGGGGCATTCATGTTCCCAATGTGAGTTTCTACACTATAAGAACCAAAGGTTTTCATCTACCATGTTTGTGGGGGATAAAGTATTAGGGACTTCTTGATCAATTTTTGGTCTGAAAAATTGAGTCCCTTTCTGAAATTTCCCTTTGTAAGGGGGCCTAGGAGGTTGTTGTTGAGCTCTTTCCAAATTGAAAATCCTATTCATCATTAATTCTTGGGTTTTTACCATTCCATCTACAGTTAATTGTAGATTTTCTAGGATAACACCAATATATGAGGTAGACTTAACATTATGGACTACTTTAGGTTTAGCATCTATTTTGACTCTTGGGACAGAGAAAGGTTCAACTCTGGATGATGATAGATTGTCTTCAATTTTTGTAGCCACCTCTTGGGATTCTTGGATTGTTTTAGGGGCTTTGTATCTAAGGAGAAAACCCATATTTCCCGTAAAGGCCTTAGTGTAAAGAAAGAGAAGGAAATTGTCTGAAGGGTGATAGCTCACCAGGATCTTTTGTGCTAAGATTTAAAATTTATCATGAAATTCCCTAACAGATTCATTCTCTTGTTTTGTGATGTTATTCGGCCTTATTAGCAGCATGTTTGGGTCTTCCTTGACACTCCATCGTTTGAGGAACACTTCCTCTAACTTGTCCATGGTTGTAATACTAGCATCAGGGAGACTATTGTACGATCGTCCAATGCCATCATACAAGGTAGAAAAGAACAATTTCATAGCTAAATATTCAACATCATCACTGATAGGATGAAGTTGAAAGAAGGCCCAGAAGTTTCTTATATGATCCTCAACACTGACTACATCATTACCAATGAATTTAGGTAACCATTTCTCATACCTGGGGGGATTTGCCTAGGGTATCCTAGTATGTTTGTCATGTCTAACGATTTGAAAAGTTTGGATGACCATTGTCTCTGGTTATTATCTTGATTTGGATTAAGGGTCCGGATCTGAGCGTTAGACATTTTGTTCAAAGGAAGATTGCCTCCAAATAATGATTTTACTATAAGAGATTTTTGGGGAGGTTTTCTTCTAAAGGACTTGGGAGGATTGATATACCTCCCCAAGCTTTGTGGAGTCGCCAGATAATTTTCTTGAAACTATCAAAGGGATGAGGGGATCACCCTTAGTGGAGTTGCCAAGTAAGCTTTGTAAGATAAAGGATTTGAAGAGAAGGCTTACCGAAAAAGTGTTGTCTTGAGAAACCTCGTCGAAGGTCAGATCCACGCCGCAGGATTCTGGGACTTTGGGACTCCTGGAATGGTTCAGCCATGGATATGAATGACGAAGGGCTGAAGGCACGGTGATTGCGAAGGCGTGAAGACCATCCCTTGTAACCGCCTCTCCAGCGGCCATGTCATCGCTAAGAGATGGAAACCATGGTCAATTCCTTTCCAGGTGAAATGGTACGAATGAGTCGAACCCACGTGGGTGCCTTGTGGCCTCTGATCAATGATGCCCGAAGAGCTTCAGAAGGGAATAACTTCCAATCCAGAGCTCGAATTTGAGCATGGTAATAGTCATATATCTTGACGAGCAGAAGGCTATGGATATCTCAGGAAGAGGATTCCAGATGATGGAGGAAAGTGAAATTTTGATGCCCCATACCTTAAAAAGGTACTTAAGGGGTTGGGTGTGTTACAAAGTGGTATTAGAGCAGGCAAAAATTCTTGGCCTTGTTGGGCTCACGAAAGAGTCAAGTGATTATATTTTCTTTCTTAGAAAACTTTAAGGGAGAGGGCACCCTGCCCTACCCTATATAGCAGATCATGATTCAAACACAGGTCTGGATGGGTCGGGGAATAGTCATAATACTATTTTACCAAGGCTAATATGAGCCTATTGAAAGTATTACTATCGTAGGGAAATTATTTGCATAAGTTCCTTGTGGAGAAGGATCTAGATTAAAATTCAGTTGGGATTTTACCCAACGAGATTGAATCATGCTAGACTGTGGCAGAATAATCCTATCATTTCTTTTGGGAAATGATAGCTAGTCTTACAAAAGTGGGACTATGCCGAGGGGTATTAATAATAAAAATTGGATGCAAATGGCATAAACATATTTTAAGGAACACTCAAGTCTGAAAGGAAAATGGATTGAATAGGTGGTAGGAGTTGCCTAAAAGTGGGCTTAATGAAGCCTTCGTTAATTAAAAGTGTTGATTAAATGAAGGATTTGGCATTGGGAGTACAATCCTCCATGCCTAGAGACCTTATGGAAATAGGTGAGATCAACCTACTTGACCTGTCATAACCGAAAGCAACTTCCTACTAGGGTAACTCCCCCCTACATTTCATCTTGTTTCCTTTCTTTTCATTCATTGCTTATTGATACATTTCCTGCAGTTTGTTAGCATAAGCTAGAATATGTTTTCATTCTGCATTTCTTATGATTGCATCTCGAAGCTTACAAGCCCCGAGTTGATGATTTGATGTTTGAAATTTATACATATATTTCCACAGACACTAACCCGTCCAAAAGTACTAAAATTATAAAGAGTCTAATGGATTCTAAGGATGTTGAAATCAAAGTTATGAAGTCAAAGCTAAAAATTCCCCAACATGATCTTGTTGACTGAAAAGAATTAATAAGTTCTTATGAGGAGAAAGATTGATTAACCTCGAAGAATGGAAAGTAGCAAGAGTTGAATTTGCAACTATCAAGGGAACATTCTAAGGAGAAAGCTAAGTTTTCTATGGAGCATTCTCTTGAATTGCAAAGATTACAATAGGAAATTATAGAAAAAAATTCACAACTCAAGCCTTTGTCAAATATTTTCCATATTATCGATGATGATGAAAAAATTATGAATCTGTCGAACAATGAGGACAATGTTGATGATATCATGGATAAGTTAAAAATGTATAACTCTCAAGTTTTTGACGTGACAAATCATATTCGAAATTAGAAAATCTCAAATAAAGAAAATTTAACTCATTTGAACGATGTTATTTAAAGAAAAAGAATCAAGCATGGAGGACTTACAAACATAGCTCAACAAGAAATAAGCAGAAATTGATGCACATCTCAAAGCACATGAAAATCTTGATAATTTATTGCACAAAACATTAATTCAAGACCTAGGGAAGCACCATCTAGTTGATGTTAAACATTGAATATAGGATGAGATTATAGAGAAAATGCATAATTTCATACCACACTTTAAATGTTTCACAATTGTGAAACTATTTTAATAGATATGTCCAAATTGGTGCCAACAAGTTATTTCCTGATGTGTCAGCATAGGTTGAAGAAATAGTGCAAATCATTCTATTTTTAAATTCTTTGTCAAAGAAACCTTTATAGGAAATTGGGGTCAAGGATCGAACTAATTTGATCCTAAACATAAAGAAAGTCAAAGGAAAAAGAGACATGATAATTTCTTTACAAAATAATATTCTAGAAGTGAAGGGGATAGAAAAGGAATTTCAAAATCAATTTACACCAATATACAAGTTCAATTTTATTTTCCCATAGACAACATAATTCTAGATGTATCTAGAGCATGTATACGAGACTGCCTTAGTATCATGTCACGATAATGAAAAATTTGTTAATCAAAGTGATGAGATTATGTCAGGAAAACAAATTGCAAATTCATTATATCATGTTTTTTTATGTTCTAGCTCTTGCTAAAGACTTGTATAGAGTTCAACCTCTAGTTTATTTTTATCTACACACTAATCTTGAATTTTTATATAGGAAGATGTTAAGAAAAACATATATTGTACGGAAGGAATGGATCAAAATTATTTTCTTCAAGTCAAAAACTCCTTTGTTGATGGAAAAAGTATCCATGAGAAGAAGGTCATGTTAAAATCTCAATTCCCAACACCTAGATAAGTTATTTCCTAGTGATTTCCTTGCTAAAAATAAATTAAATCTCACTAAATAAAATATATTGACTGGAAATACATAAAACAACAGGAGCAATCTAGAAACCAAACTTCACACATGCACACACCATTTTTTCCCTTAAAATAATCTTTTCATTAATAATGAATCCAATCTTACAAGGGATCCCTTACTGGGAAAATAGCCCACTGAGGAAAAATACAAATTACAACAAATGTGGCAATTCTGGCCCTGAATAAACCCTCTGCCCAGATCTTCCTGCTAGACACTGAGATCTTCCTGTTGGTCCTCAGATCTACTAGATCTTCTTGTTGGTACCTCAAATTTGCTAGATCTGCTTGCAGATACCTTATATATGCTAGATCTTCTTGCATATACCTTATATCTGCTAGATCTGCTTGCAAATACCTTATATATGCTAGATCTATCTTCTAGTACCTCAAATATGCTAGATCTTCCCGTTGATACCTCATATATGCACTAGATCTGTCCATTGGTATGTCATATCTATTAGATTTTCTTGTTGGTACCTTAGATCTACTATATTTGTCTATTGGTACCCTAGATTTGCTATATCTTCATGTTGGTACCTCATATCTTCAATATCTTCCCATTGGTACCTCAGATATGCACGAGATCTTTCCTCTAGTACCTCAAGTCTACTACAATTGTCTGTTGGTACCTTAGATCTATATTAGATCTGTCCACTGGTACCTCAGATTTACTAGATTTTTCTACTGGTACCTCAAATCTACACTAGATATGTCTACTAGTACCTTAGATCTACTAGATCAGTCCATTGATACCTCAGATATGCTCCCTATAAATTTGTCCTTCGATTTTTTACTGCCGGGTTTTCTTCTCCTTGCTACACTACCTGTACTTTCCTCCTTTGGACTTGATCTCTAGATAAAAGTTCTTCTTCACCTTTGCTGAGATCCCCTTGAATCACAATCCTTCGTGACTCAAACACTTGATAAAAATCCCTTCTTTTCTCTTGTCTTTGATCCCCTTGAGTCACAGTCCTTCATGACTTAAGCACTTGAGAAAAATTCTTTCATTACTCCCTCCTTCACCTAGCCATGCTTTTATAATATTGAGTTATGATCGAATCAAACATAACCATAATATCCAAAGTGATTAATGGTTGAGATTAGATCTCACCTCAATTGAGATCAATGGCTGAGATTCATTTAATTCACTAATTCTAATAACCTTAGCATTTCATTAAACTAAGCTCACTTTAATTATAAAAAACAATTTACTTTAATAATTCCTTTAATTAAATTAAATTACTAAGGTTGAATGATTTAGATAACTTCCACATGTCTAGACACTTAGACCTATGTGAAAATACATATCCAATGCTACAAACATCAACACTCCCTCTTAGTGAGGAAGTTACTTCTGGAAGAGCCACCCGGAACTAGTTGTCCCTCCAATCTCGACACAATGTCCCACACACCATATTGCACCATGGAATCCCACCAAACTTGTTGGTCTTCTACTTCCTAAACACTGGAAGACTCAGAATCAATGATGCTACTCATTAGCGTGACAAAGTTTGGAAACTTCCTCGGAGAAATTCTGTCTCTAGCTGTGCTCCTATGAGCCACCACATGCTCCTAAACGTCCTTCAATGTATGCATAAACCACCTAGGTCTCTTGAAAAAGATGGAAGGGCATAAATCCTCCACCCCGTATGAAGGTTGAATCCTTAAACTACAAGCCTCTTAATGTTGTTCTCCCTTTGGAGCCTCTTGCTCCTCGTCCTCTTTCACTGGTACATATAACACATCATGAGATTCCAACGAACCACTTGAATCAAGATGGAACAAAATATTTCCCTCACCCTTCACTGCATACTTGGCATCATCACCAAGCTCCACATGGATCCTTGAGTCCTTCTTCGTCAGACTGTTGAATAGCTCTCGTGTTTCATTCAACCTGTCTTCAAACCTGAGACTATCTACTACCATTTTTCAGATTTGAACCATTGGAAAAATGTGCCTTGTCATTCAGGCACAATAAAATGAGAAATTTGTGCTTAGTCCTTCAAGCACCCATGAAACCCTTAATATCAGGGTTTCAAATTTACTCTTTTATAAATTTGTAAAGATCTCCTTGTAGAAATTTATAGATTTTCTGCAAACTGTTGTAGATCTATGTTTGGTCCTTTAAAAAACCACTATTGAAAACTATATCTAATAGATTTGTTGTCATAAACTGTTGTATAACCTAAAATTAGTCTCCCTCTCAGAGTGAAATCTCTGACACCATGTTAAAATATTAATTCCCAACACCTAGATAAGTTATTTCCTAGTGATTTAATTGTTGAAAAATAAATTACAACTCACTAAATAATATATACTGATTGGAAATAATTAAAACAATGGAAGCAATCTAGAAACCAAACTTTACACATGTACACATAAATTATACCCTTCAAATCAACTTTTCATTATTAATGACTCCAATCTTACAA
Organism: Picea sitchensis; assembly: GCA_010110895.2. Taxonomy (NCBI): domain Eukaryota; kingdom Viridiplantae; phylum Streptophyta; class Pinopsida; order Pinales; family Pinaceae; genus Picea; species Picea sitchensis. The sequence goes on from SNQJ01S0093308.1 coordinate 60,941, forward strand.
TGGATCCCTTACTGGGTAAATTTCCCATTGAGGAAAAATACAAATAATATCAAACCTGGCAACTTTGGCCCTAAAGAAACTCTCTACTAAGATCTGTCTGTTGGACACTCAGATCTGCCCACTGGTTCTCAGATCTACAAGATCTGCCTATTGGTACCTCATATATGCTGTATTTTCCTGCTGATATCTCAGATCTGCTAGATCTGCCTACTGGTACCTTAGATCTACTATATTTTCCTGTTGATACCTCAGATATGCACTAGATTTGTCCACTGGTACCTCAAATTTTTTAATCCATCCATTGTTACCTTAGATATTCTAGATCTACCTGTCGATACCTCATATCTGCACTAGATCTATCCTCTGGTACCTTAGATCTACCAGATCTATTCGCTGGAACCTTAGATTTGCACTAGATATGTCTATTGGTACCTCAAATTTGCTATAACTTCCCACTGGTACCTCAGATTTTCACTAGATTTGTCCATTGGTACCTCAGATATTCTAGATTTGTTCATTGGTACTGTTATCGCACAATTTGTACTTTCCCAAATCCCAAGGCAAGTAAGGGAAATTGGCATAAAATACAAGATATCCTATCACTTTCACCTAAATAGAAAATCCCCACTTTTTAGGGATATGCGGGGTCTACCCCAGGGGAGGCATCCCCGGTAACATAAAGGGCTGGAAAATTGGGGTTATGATCAAGATATATTCCCCCCTCTCACTGGTTACCAAAGTCACTAAGTCATTGTCTAAAAGATAAGGTTAATGAAGTGCTTGATGTACCTACCCGGAACAAGACAATATAGTATGCATATACAATAATTCCAAGTACAAAGCCCCCAGGGGAGCAACTCAATTGGCAAGTGTTGTGAAAATGAAGTTCCAAAGAGGTCTCGAGTTCAACCCCCCCCCAACTAATATAGTGTGTAACGTGTGGGGCCGCTATCCACACCTGGAGGTTATAGTGGTAGCAGTTGGATAACACGACCACGTGTAACGCGAGTACGTGCCCAACTAATTGTTGATTCCGCCAGCCATAAAAAAAATAAAAAAATTCCAAGTACAAATATGATAATAACACCTCAATAGATAATGGAAAGTGAAAATCAGTGCTAGTTGATATAAAATTGCAGCAGTTAATAAGTTTACAACAACAATTGATAAAATGTAATAGCTGCAACAAATACTCCTTAGAAAAGATTGAAAAGACAATGAAAAGATAACATTGACTAAGTGGTATGATAATAACCCGTCATAAGAAATTTCTAAAATGGTTAGATAGCAATTAATGTTGAGTATGCAGAAAATTTGTTGCAATTAGATGGTTGTAGAAAACATTTATAACAACAACAAATAAGCTAGCGATCTAGGCTAAAATAGGGTTAGAGATAGTTAGTAAAATCCTAGGAGAAGAGTGTTTGAGAATTTAAACAATTCCTCAACAAGAGAGAGGAAAGAACTAGTGTATTCTAGGGCTCATGGAGTCAAAGTGGACGACTTCTTCTAAGGCTGGAAATCAATTTGATAATGCACAAAAGTCTAAGAGGGAAAATGCTTAGGAGAAGTAGTAACTTAAGTCCCCCTATGCATTGAACTCAATAGACAAGATGCTAGGGTGTAGGGAATTCTAGGCCCTAACACCATGCTCTCCTTAGGCTTATTATGGAGTAAAACTTATGCAAAGATAACTAAGTCAAAATCCTTAGAGTGCTAGCAATTTAGGGCTCAAGGGTTTCACTAGTCACTAGATCAATTCAATGAAAAGCCTGACAAATACAAAGTAAGAAAGTAGCAATTTAATTTCATTACTTCAAGCATTAAGTATACCATGCAATTTCATAATTTTGTATTAGAAAATAAAACCATACACAAACCATTCAATAGATGACGAAAAATGCAGATTTTACTTGCTTGCACCAAGAAAAATCATGAAAATACCATGCAAGATCACCATAAAAACTTCCAAGATTGATCCAAGTTGCAAAAAATATCCTTATACAAGAGTGTGCCTCACAATTTCATCCAATATGCCTCACTAGGGTGAAAATTTCAGACCTCTTCTCGTGTATGAGAAGTTGTTATGTAAAAATGAGAGTACTTGATGTTTATTTATACAAAAATTTGACCTTTAATTAATTTTCAGGTCAAAATAAGGCCGACCTGGACAATTTACAATAAAATTCAATATTGACATAATAAAAATTAATTGGCATCTAAAGACACCTCCATGGGTGAAGTCATGCCCTTATAGGGTGACGTTGAGGCATAAAGGTGGAACATTGAGCCTAAAATGTAGGGAGCTTGGCCTCGAGAGGCCCCAGATGATGCCCACACGTGCCACCAGGATCATAAATGCCTCCAAAATGAAAACCCTAGCTTTGGATGACGTCTAGGGTCATGG
>SNQJ01S0093309.1:9724-22600 GCA_010110895.2 Picea sitchensis
CTCGCCCATGTGTGTTGTTCCCCCCCCCCCACATAGTTTCTCAGATACCCATCAACCCATTTGTTGGCAATCTCTGTCAGTCCATCTGTCTATGGATGGTAGTTGGTACTTGTGGCTAGCTCCTTTCCCACCAACTAAAATAGATCCTACCAAAATGCGATGATGAAGAACCCATCTCTATCACTGACTATCTATCTGTGTAAACCATGTAACCGAAAAACCTCTCTTCAAAATAGCTTCGTTACTTGTATGCCTTGTAGTCTGTAGGTATGGAAAATAAGTGTGCAAATTTGGTCAGCTTGTCGACCACCACAAATATATAGTCCATGCCCTGCACTCGAGGAATAATTGTAATGAATTCCATAGAAATGCTCTCCCATTTATGCTCTGGAATGGGTAGAGGTTGAAGTAACCCCACAAGGTGTGTCTGCTCAAACTTGTTATGCTGACAAGTCGTTCACTCCCGGATGTGTTTCAGTACATCATCCTTGATACCCTTCCATGATAATCTTACCCTGATCTTCCTATAAGTCTTGAAGTACCCCTGATTTCCAGCTACAGGCGAATCGTGACACTCTTTTAGAATCTTCCCTTTCAAGGTAGATTATGGAACCAAGTAGATCCATTTCTTGTAGAAACTAACATCATCTAAGACCTGGTATCTATCATCAACTGCGTATCCATCCAATACCTCACAAGAAAATTTGTTTTTGGAGTACTCCACCAACAAATGTGCCTTCCATTCTGTTCAAATATCCATCATTGAACACCCTGCTGGTCTCCTAGACAAAGCATCTACTACAACATTCCTTTTTCATTTAACATACTCAATGTCAAATTCAAATGCTTGGATCTTCGAAACCCACTTTTTTTGTCTCTCACTGAGGTCTTTCTGATCCAGAAAATACTTGAGACTATTGTGACAATATTCACTACAAATATGCTACCCACTAGATACTTCCTGAATTTGGTTAAGGCATGCATGATTGCCAACATTTCCTTGTTGTAAATCGAGTAGAGTCTCTCTGAATCGTTGAGATTCCTTCTCTCGAACATAATGGGATGACCTCCCTGCATCAAAATTTCTCTAATCCCCACCCATGATGTGTTTCACTCTAAGAAAAATGACTGAGAGAAATCTAGAAGGGATAGAACAGGGAATTTGCTTATAGCCTCCTTCATTTTCTCAAATGTCTGTTGTGACTCCTCCGTCTAATGAAAAGAAAAAATTCTAGTCAGATCTGTAAGCGGTGCTCCCAACTGTGAAAATCCTCTGACAAATCGCTTGTAGTAACTGCATAACCCAAAGAGTCCCTTCGGCTTCGTGAGGTTCTTAGGTGTTGGCCAATCCAGAATGGACCTGATCTTCTCTCAATGAACCTGTACTCCATGCTCACTGATGATATGTCCAAAGTATAATAGTTCTCTCATCCCAAACTCACATTTGGACTCCTTGGCAAATAGTGACTGTGTCTGCATAATGCCCAAGAACTCCTCCAAATGTGCCAGATGCTCATGCCACATCCTGTTGTAAATCAATATGCCATCGAAGAATACGAAAGGTACTTCCCCAAGTTTCCTCTAAAGATGTGGTTAATGCAAGATTGGAAAGCGACAGGTGTGTTGATCAGTCCGAACGGCAGGACCAATGATTCGAAATGTCTGAAATGGCATCTAAATGTTTTATTCTCTATGTCCTTCTCTATGATGTTGATATGATAATATCCTGACCACAGATCAATCTTGGTGAAGAAAAATTCCCCATGTACTGCGTCTATCAACTCATCTATGCACATAATGGGGTACACGTTCTCGATCATTTTATTGTTGAGAGATTTATAATCAATGAACATCCTCAATGTGCCATCCTTCTTCAGTACCAGAATGACTGAAGAAGCGAAAAGACTCATGTTTGTCCTGATGTGCCCCATCGCAAGAAATTCTTTGATTTCTTTCTCAATCTCGTCCTTGAATCTCTTGGGGTGCCTATAGGGAATGATGATTAGTGGTGTAGCCCCTACCTCCAACTCAATCATATGCTTGAATCCACTATCTAGTGGTCTCCCTGGTGGTATCGGCCCAAACACTGGATCATACTGACTCAGAAGCTTCCTGATCTGTGGATGGTAATCCCCTACGCCCTCTAAATCCTTCAGGGTGGTGATCAAACACTTTGTTGCATATGCTACATCACCATGACAGAAGATACACTCCATCCTCTTCACTGATACTACTCAGGGTGCTCCTTGTTATAGCTTTGTAAATTCCCAGAGGTTGTCAGGGTAGAAGAAATTTACCAGAGGTAACTTTATCCAACCACTTCGAAACTGGGATCTAGCCCTGCCAGTTTCAGAGAGGGATCTCTCTGTAAGATTTAGATATGTTTTAACTTCAAAATATTAGACTAGTTAAGTAGAGTAAGATCGAATGGTTTGTTTTTTCTTTGTAAAATTGGTTGAAAGAGAGTTTACGCATCCATTGGGATATGGGGTCTGTATTATAAGGATAGAGATCTAAACAGGAACTAAAAGATTATTTTCACAAGGCAAGATAATGCATTCATTGGATTCTTTAGAAGCAAAGTGATGGATAGCAGAAAAGATGAGAATGTCAATTAAAGTAAAGAAGCATTTAAGAATTTATTCACTGTAATATCAGAAGATAAACATTAAGATCTATAAAGTCGGAGACAGGGTATACAAAGATAAATCCTGCAACATGCGCTACTTTTAAAATATTAGATTAGAAAACAATATGACAACTGAGCGAGAAAAACATTTAACACATAAAGATAAACATCACCAATGAATAACACACGAGAATCCTATGAAACGTCCCTTTGTATTACTGGAAGATCTCTTGATAAACAATTACAGTCTTTTTTGGCTTACAGGGCGTAAAGATCAACCCTTCATACTTCAAAGTTTGGAGTATTTATAATCAAAAATTACATACGACCCTGTCATTAAAGATCAGGACGTGGCAGATTCTAAATTTAGCTAACTAACTCAATAAGATACAAAAATTCAGGAACTGTTGATGATGTGTTGAAATCTTCATGCTGATTTCTGGGAAAACCGTTGGTGAGTCATCTGCACGACTTCGTTTGACCAGATTGTTGACAGGGCTTGGACACCTCATCGCCTACTCGATCAGATCGCATAGCTCTTCCCACTGAAGATGACTAGGAATGATGACTTTGAGTAGTCTTCGGTATATTTCATCCATCTCTGTGTACTTGGAAAAAGTTGGCTTGACGATGAAAATATACCGGATCTCGTGCTGTATGTTGATGTCTGGCTGCAAGGTTTCTAAGAATGCCTTGCCCGTTATGCTACCCCGTATTCCCGAAAATTTCAAACTATCTTTGGCCACTGTGGCCAGCCTCTATTTATAATCAGGAAGGGTCATTAACTTGTCATTTAAGACCCTTAAACCAGGGAGACCTTTCTTCTGCAGAGCTTCGATCTTACCGAAATTTTTTTGCACTCTTGTGTCCATAGTCTGGACCTTCTCCTCCAACTGTAGCATTAGTCCTCTTTTGGTCAGAACCCTCTTGACCTCGAGGATGGTTTCCATCCTGTATTCAACCTTCAAATCCTCCAACTCCTCCCTGGTTTTTGAATTCAGGAATTTGATGATCTCAGTGGCTTCTGTGGGCATCTCTCCCATTCTCCTTCACTAACCTTTCCAGTTCTGCTTCCATCTCTTTCAACTGTGCATTCTGCTCCATGATCAACTTGAGCATCTCGTCCTTCTTGCCTTCTGTTTCAACTATCTCCTTTGCTTGTGCATCTTCCGTTGGTGGTAATTTCAGTTGTTTCCTCAGAGATGCTATATCGACATTTTTCTTTTTAAGCATCTCCTCGGCTAATTTCACGTTCGAGGGGTCGTACCCGATCTTGAGGACCAGTTCTTCCAACGTTTTAATTATGTTATCCTTTGAAAAGGATGATATTTTCTCTAACTTCAATTGTGACTGAACATTTCTCAGAGAGACCTGTAGTTTAGCAACTGTAGTAGAAGCATTTGCCAAAGTGGCGAAAACCATTTCTCCAGTTTTCCTGTGCAGATCCATTTGATCGGTAGGGTGCACATCCCTGGTGTGAAAATCGAACGTCGCCCTTTTGTAATCAGTGATTACCTTCGGGTCGGGCACCTGTGCCTGCAGAAAAGCCATGTGCATTCTACCCTTCTCAGTGTTGAATGCAGACAACAGTCTGTGATGTGTCGTTGATGTCTGTTTCCAAAAATGAGCATAAGTGTTGCTGGTCAATGTTTGATCCTCTTCTTAATCAGATCATACTTCTCAAAAATACTCAACTTTGGTCCTCCTTTACTCGGCTGGTCATCTAGTGAAGTATCCGTCGGCTTCTTGGACGAAAATGAGGACATGATTTGCTTGCCGCTTGGGATAAGAGGTGGCTGATCACCTTCCCTAGCAGTAGTGGATTGGGTTTCCTTTTCACCAGCCGTGTCAATTGTATGACTGGGTTTTAGCCTTTTGGTGTGTAATTGGAAATCTTCAGCCAAGACTTCGGTGATGGAAGGTGAAGTATCCTTCCTGGATATTTTCTCCTTGGAAACCTGTGGTGTAGTTGTCTGTGAGATCGTGACCGAAGGGTCCTGCTGTTCTATCTCTACCAGAGTGTTCATCTCCCATTCTGTTTGATTTGCAAACTTTTCTATCTCAGGCTTGGGTGTATGAACATATGGAACATTTTTATTCTTAACCCTCATCTCCGAAATTATCCCGCACGAATCATAGTGCCATAGGAAACTAACATGGAACTTCACTTCTATCAAAAGTCTGTCTGCCTCTTCCCTGGCGCCTCTACTATTACAGATAAAAGACCCAATTTGCCCTTTAATTCTAAGTTGTTGTTTCTTCTTCAGAGACACAAAGTGTATGTCGTCTGAGTTTATCATTTGTCTTATGAATTCTAGAGCAAATATCCTCACGGGTAAATACTTGGGTAGTTTGTATGGAGCCAACTCGCATCCATATACTCTAATCTCGGTATGATTTTGGTAAAGGTACCAATCTCCAGTTTTTGCAAGGTCCAAAAGATGCAAAATCCTCTGAATCTCCTCATTAATTCTTGGTTCTGGTCTGCCACTGAACATGCTCACCACTGGGTGGTAAAACTGCTCAATAAACTGTTTGAAACTAAACTCTGTGGAATTTCGTCTGAGCAGGGAAGTCCAAGATGTGACCGCTTGTGGCTTCCCGTCTTTGTCCATTTTTTGCATTGAGAAAGAGAACCTGTCCACTTGAAAAAAAGTGAACATGTAAGCCAGTAAGGAGGAATACCGAAACATGCCCTCTGTGGCGAAATTTGAAAGTTGCTCGTGAATATTGCTCACCAGGAAAGCGCTATAGTCAAACTGAGTGGTGGGTCTTTCCTCTGTAGAGAAAATGGACAGAAAACCCAATATGGGTTCATCCACCCATTGGTCTAAAAAATAACCAAGTAGAGAACAGAGCGATGAAATGACTTGGTTTCCCTTCTCTGAGAACATGGAGGAAGTATATGGGGGATTTGTCTTGGGGAGCTGAGCATCCTGTGGGAGGAAAAGATAAAAAATCTGGGTTGTCTGAGGGAAAGATAGTTTCTGGTACAACTCTGTTATGACTTCAATATTAAAAGGAGAGGCAGATTCATTTTTGGGTATCTGAATCATCTGATCAATGGCTTCTGGTGTGATGAAGAACAAAGTTTCTCCCGATGACGAGACTATGGTTCTCTGGTCGGGGAGGTAATGAGCCTAGCATTTGAGGGAAAATTCAAGGAAATGATGGACCTGGGGGAAAATATATAGAGGAAGGTTGGACTCTCAGAGCCCAATCTCATCGCTCTGATCTAAGAAAGTATCTTTGAGCCACGACTGCAACTCCATGAAGTAGAATTCGCATCTTGTGTCTGCGATTAGGTGATCTTTGTCAACCAATGGGATCCTATCGAGGTCGAGAGGAGGTGGGAGGAAAGGATTTTCCTCGGCTTCCGCTTTCTTGGATTTTGGCTCCATCACTGTGGAAAATACCTGCAATTCAAACAAAAACATTAGCAGGAATGGCGGTGGTTTTTTTTTGGGCTGCTGACTGAATCTTGAAGAGGACAAAGATAAACTTCCCGGTGCGAGGATAAGATAAGCAATGGGCGAATGATGGAGGCGAGTCGGTTTTGAGCAAATGGACACCCGTTGGGGGCGAGAGATAGATCAACAGGATAACGGATAAGTTAGCCTGTAATAAATGACCAACGGTTCCTTTGGAGCGTGAGATGGTAGGTAGAAACGAGTGATGAGTAAGACCGGGTGATGTGGAGGGTGTTGATTGGAGACCGGACATGGTGAAAGGACCTATGATGGGTGAACAGGGGGAATGAACTGACGGAGTTATGGGATGTGACCATTAGGAGAAGATAGTGCAAAAATGATGTCACGGGGCAGCGAGGGTATATCAGGAAAATGGTAAGTGGTAAGTGGAAAAGTGGTTTGCAGTAAATGGTGGGAGTTTGAAGCAATAGGTTCCTGCCACATTAGAGGAGGGGGCCTGACAAAAAACCATTCCATTTCGGACCCCCCCCCCCACCGTTAAAGGTAGAATGATCGAGGGGTTCTAAAATACATCGCCAGCCGTCCATCGGTGCGCTTTCCACTGGACCGTAAATCTGAGCGCGATCTTTAACCAAATTTCCGGACCCCCCCCCACCACCGTTAAAGGCAGACCGGTCAGGGGGGGGTCCGTAATTTAATCCCAACAGTAGATTTGGGCGCCAAAGTCTCATCCGTTCAGATGTGTGCCTTTGTTATCCAATATTCCAGAACCCCCCCCACCGTTAAAGGTAGAACGGTCGGGGGGGGGTGGGTCTGGAAAAGATTATTGACCGTAGATTTGAGCTCCATCATCTCATTCGTTCATATGTGTGCCTTCTTTAACTTATCAATGCAAAATTATATTTGTTCCGAAAACTTAGGATAAGTGCTTTATGCGGATTTACCAGCTTTCCCCTGCTTTGTATGACCATGGGGGTTAGACATTCACCTTTCAAACATCAAAGGTATGTTTCAACATCAATCATCATGCATATTTTATTGAAATAAAGGCCACTAACCTATGCTCTAACCTACTTACCTATGGCATTTAGCCCAGATTAAACTATTGGACTAAGAAATTACTCTATCCTAGGGTTATTTGACCAAGATTAGGCAGTTTGGTCAAATTTATTCACTGGCTAAACTAATCATCTTGGCTAAGATTAAATAGTTTAGCCAAGTTTATTCACTAATCCTATCAACATCAATTTAAAAGGACTTGGTCATGCTTAAACTGTATGGACCAAGTCATTGTTATTTCATGGGGCTTTATTCAATTTATTTTATGCCCTCTTTTATTCTTTTTCTTTCTTTTCTTTTCTTTTTTCTTTTTCTTTCATTTCTTTTTGTTTTTATTTTTCTTTCTCAAATCATTTACAGAATGGAAAATTATTTGGCAACCAAACACAGTGAAAAGATGACATTTCAGTCACCAGTTGATCCTATAATTTATAGGGTTATTACAGTGGCTCCACCTGGGGATGGTACTCTCCTTGTGAAGTGCCAAGAATCCTGCTTCGTGATGTTCTGAAAAATTTCTCCACAGTTGCCTTTGTTGTTTGATTTGTTTTATTTTTTGAAAGTTTTGGTGACAATGTTCAGTGGCTCAGGGCCTTCTCCGCGGGCTTCAACCATCTGATCAAAGTTATTCACTGAAAAACTTGTAAGCAAAATGAAATGGTTTGTACAATGGAAAGGTGTGACCGAAGGTCCCTACTGAGGAGGTCAATAGTGCTTCAACATTCTTCCATTCACAGGTCCTCTTGGTAGATTAGTCCCATCGTTGTTGTTTAGCAGAAAAGCATTATTTTCTGTGAATGCTTGAATCATGTAAGGTCCCTTCCATAAACTATCGAATTTTCCATGCTTCCCCTTATCTTCATTTCGAGCATCCCACCTCAGAACCAGATCACCTAGCTCAAAGTCATCTTCTTTAGTTCTTTTATCAACTATCTTTTTAATGCTCTCCTGGACAACCTGAGTTTTGTTGTATACTTCTTCTCTAGACTGCTGCAAGTGGATCATCTGGTTTATCCTTCTTTGGGAGTCGTTCGACTCAGCTTGCATCTCTTGCAGTAGTTTCATGATGAGAACCCATAAAGAGGTAGGAAAAACTGCTTCAGTGCCATAGACCAATTGATATGGAGACATATCAATTGACCTCTTAGTGGTCAGTCTGTCGGCCCACAATGCGAAAACCAGCTTGTTATGCCATGACTTTTTGTTTTCTTGCAGAGTCTTCTTAATAATGTTTACCAGGGTTTTGTTGGATGACTCAGCCAGCCCATTTCCCCGAGGGTAATAAGTTGTGGAGTGTCCGAAAATGATATGATACTGGTTGCAAAAATCTATGAGATTCTTAGATTGGAAAGCAGTTGCATTGTCAATTATGATTTTTCTTGGACATCCAAAGAGAGACAAAATATTATTTTCTAGAAATTTAATAATGACAAAATCAGTAGCTTGTCTGTTTGGTACAACTTCAATCCATTTTGTGAAGTAGTTCATAGTAGTGAGAATCCACCTGTGCTGTCCCGAAGAGGGAGGATGTATTTCTTCGATAAAGTCTAATCCCCATTGCTAGAAAGGAGCTTCAACAGAGATTGGTTTCAGGGGAAAAGGGAGGAGCTTCTTTTTTCCCTCGAACACCTGACATTTATGGCACAAAGTCACTTTCTGATGCGCGTCAACGAATAGTGTAGGCCAATAAAACCCAACTCTGAGGATTTTATTAGCAGTGGTCTTCCATCTCAGGTGACCACCACAGTCTCCTGTATGAAAATCCTATAATACTTTGTCAACTTCATCTTTTAACAGACAATTAAACAAAATACCTCCAGGATCCTTCTAATAAACATTGCCTTCTAGAATGCAAAATTTTAATGCTTTCAATTTCAAAAACCTAGCTTTAGTTTTGGTCAGACCAGGGGGAGCTTGTAAGTTATGCAAAACAAATATCAGGTCTGCGTACCATGGAGAGTTCAAAAATACCTCTTTCACGCTTGGAGTCGCCTGCTCTCCCTGTTCATCTACTGCAACTAAGAAATTAATATCTAGAGCATGGAAATTAGATTCAGCCATTAACTTTGCTAGACCTTGACCTTTAATCAATTTAGTAGGCTTAATATCTATGTCATACTCCAAAATAATAGCAATCCATTTTTCTCTTCTTCCATTTGGATTGTCCTGGGTTAAAATGTCCTTTACTACTGCGTCTGGAATGTATGCAATTGTGTGGGAATGGAGAATATATACTCTAAAATATTTTATGGCTTTTACCAGGGAAAAATCTTGTTTCTCCATTATTTTATAATTCAAAGAAGCATCTCTTAAGGATTTACTAAAAAAGGCTATGGGCTGTTCATACCCTTCGCTGTTTTTCTGTAGTAATACTGCTGCAATGGTGTGTTCAGAAGCGAAAGAGAAAAGGTAAAAATCTTTGGTGAAGTCAGGACTGATCAAGACTGGAGCCTATGTGAGTGCATGCTTAACTTGTTCAAAAGACCGATTGGATTCAGTGTCCCGTTTTATTTTTGTGTCCTTTTTTAACATGTTGGTGATGTTCCTGAGAAGCTCGACCAAGTTGGGTATGAATCTTCTCAGAAAGTTTATTTTGCCAATGAAAGATTGTAACTCTTTGATATTCCTTGGGTGTTCCAGTTTCTGAATGGCTTCTATTCTGCTAGGATATATCTTAATTCCATCCTTAGAGATTATGTGCCCCAACAGTTTACCTTCCTCTAATCCAAAAAGGATTTTCTTAGGATTCAGAGAAATCCCAAATTTCCTACATTTCTCAAACACTCATCTGAGATGTCGTAAGTGCTCTTCATCGGATTGGGAATAAACAGTTACGTTGTCCAGATAAATGAAAATAAATCTGCCAAGTTTCCATAAAAGTGATGTCCATCGCTCTTTGGAAAGTGGCCCCAACGTTCATCAAACCGAAAGGCATTTTCACGTACATGAAGGTACCCCAAGGTGTTGTGAACGTTGTTTTCTCTTGATCATCTGGGTGAACGAGAACCTGGTTATAGCTGAGAAACCATCCAGTAAGGAGATTCGACTAGATCCAACTACCTTTTGTAATATGTGGTCTAGTTTTGGCAGTGGGTAGTTGTCTTTTAGGGAAACCTGGTCCAGGTTACGGAAATCAATGCAAAGCCTAATTTCCCCAATTTTCTTTCGGGTTGGAACCAGATTTGAAACCCATTTGGAAATTCGTAAGGGAACTATGATTTTAGCATCATACATCTTTTTGATTTCTTTTTCTATCAGGGGAAGCAACTTGGGATTGATTATCCTAAGTTTCTGTCTGAAAGGTTTTTGGTCTTCTTTTATTGGGATCCTATGTTGTATGATGTTTGTGTCATAAGATTTTAAGTCTTCATAACCCCAAGCAAATACGTCCACATATTCCTTGAAAAGTTCAATGTATTTAAGTTTCTGCTCGGGGGGTAAAGATTTGGAAAGTTTTACCATCTTAGGTTTCTCTTCTGTTCCTATGTTACAGTCTTCAACTTCTTTACCACTGGCTTCAATTTTAGGTTTTTTAGCTACATCATTAAAGTCAAATAGGTCTTCTAACGGTACTAAACCGCTAGGTAAAACATTACTCTTTAAATGCAAAACATCATAATCTACCTCATCTTCACCTAATTCTTCTGAATCTATTTTATTTACACTATCATTTCCAAAAACAGATTTATTTACATTTTCATCATCATTTTCTAAGTCTATGTTTGTACACTTGAAATCATTTTTACATTGTAGAAAATCTTCAATTTGATCATCGTTCCCAAATACTTGATAGTATCTGATGTTATCCGGGATAGTCGATCTGCACTTCACCTCTACCGTGTATGGGCGAGTGGAACGAAAAGGTATCTTGCATGTAGCTGCTGACGTAGCTAACCCATCTGCTAAAATGTTTTGGCCCCTGGGCATTACCTGCAAATCAATTTCTGTGAAACATTGAAGGGAATCCAAAACAACATTCCTATAAACTCTAAGACTAGGATGTTTTGCTGCATACTCACCTTTAATTTGTTTAATAATTAATTCAAAATCGCCTCTTACCATGATTTGTTTGGCACCGACCTTCTTTACTAGTTTCAGACCGAGCATCAAAGCTTCGTACTCGGCTATGTTGTTAGTGCATTGAAAATTCAGTTTGTAAGAATGGCTCTTTGAATACCTGGATTTATTATTGTGCAACCAAACTCCTTCTCCAACTCCCTTTTTTCTTACAGCTCCATCGAAGTCCATGCTCCAGAACTCTGCTGGCAATTCTTCACTTATTACAATTTCATTCCTTTTTGCCTCAGTGATTTCTTGGCCTTCTTTCAGATCAAGTGTATCTTCTTCCAGCTGAGCGATTTTTTCTTCCATATTGTCGTCGTTATACAGGATGAAGGAATCCAGATCAGAGTGTGTAGAGTACAGAGGGTAGTTATGTGGTTTTTCTTGGCTACTGACCATATATTTCATCAACGTCTCTCTGTACAGTCTTCTCTGTTGTCCGAATACTGGGATAGTGGCATATGACATATCCAACTGCAAAGTGCCTCTCAACTTGCCCCCCCAAGACCTGGACAACAACATACCGTATTTTGGGGGGATGTCCGTGACCACAACATCCATAACCATACTTTTTACTGGAATCTGAACTAGGGTGATACATAAGTCTTTGATCAACCCGATACATCTGACTTTGCTGGATTCAAAAGAGTGCAAATCCTTGTAGGGTCTGGTGACCTCGAGTCCCAGTTTTTCCATCACTGCTTTAGGCATCAGGTTGTGGGAATCACCCAAATCTAACATAGCATTGTGCAGAATCGGGTCGTGTATATTAAGGCTGATGTAAAAAGGAGCAACAACAACAGTGTCATTCTGACCATCAAATTCAGGGCCAAACAGGAGTTCAGGTTGATCATCAGTAAGATTTACCGTGTCTGAATGATTCGCTAATCCAACAGTCAAGGCCTTCGTGCCTATATCAGGCTCAATGCTCAACGCTTTGATCACCTACGATCGATAAATGTTCTTACTCATCAATTCAGAAAGGGGAATGGGAATCTTCACTTTGGCTAATTCCCCTTCAAGGCTGAAAAGGGTAGGTGCTCTGCTTTGGCTCAACAATTCTGATTTTTCCACCATAGTTTTTTGGGCAGAAGTACCTGGTCGATTGGTTGATGAAACCTCAGTCTGCGTTAATCTTTGTAAAATGGTAGGGTTTCTTTTTGTTGGAGGTTTAGCATTACCTTTCTCAGGGATTTTCTTGGTAGACTCAGGGATTTTCTTGGTAGAAGACTCAGAGGTCTTCTTGGTTTCGACTGTTTTCTTCGTTTTGGTTACCTTTTTTGGGAAATTTTCATCTGTCTTTTTTCTTCGCAGATTGTACTGCCTGTGTACCTCCATAATGAAATTTTCAAATGCCCGTTGTTCCGTATCCTCGACTTCTTCATTTAACTCTGTTTGAGAAAGAAGGAAAAGTTCTTGCTCTTCCTGAGTAAGGAAAATGGCTTCGTCGTCGTGAACGTCCATGAGGTTTATATGCATGTCATCTAAGTCTTCAATTGTCTCCTCAACTTCATCGGCATTATTTTCCTGTAGGGGTGGTCTGATCTATTGATCAGGACCCTTCTTTCTCTTTGATCCCTAGGATCTCTCTGCCTGATTTGAGGAGCATTTCTTCTAAAGTTAGGATTCTGAATTTGTGGAGCAACTTAGTTTTCTCTGGGAGGATTTCTTTCAGCTATAGTAAGTCTCTCCATC